>BMAU01005831.1:0-248117 GCA_019973935.1 Trichonephila clavipes
TGGATGCACGATATTAATGAATTCATCATATTTCACCAGCCTTCTGTACTTGCCCTACGGCACCGTGTCGTTTTTTACACCAACTTAAGCACTCCAATATCTTTTCCTTCTTCAAACGAAAAACAGTTCTCTTCGAAACGCCAGTCAGTTCCAAAAACCTTTCTTACAATTTCACTGATGGATTCTTGCGGGTTTTCTTCTCAAAGTCGAGAATAAACTGCAGTGACCTTACAATAACAAAACGACTCCAAAAACTGAACTGAATTGATCTGTTATTCTTGTAGCGTGCCTATTTTTACCATGTGTTGTAGTTTTTGGAAGCTTTACCTCTTAATTGCTCATTTTAATCTTTTTATCTTTAGAGTTAATAAATGTTTATTGTTATTTCATTCAACCGTGTTGTAGTGAAGAATGTCTAACTCCACAACGCGGCGGTGAGTGACCCTTTTTAAAAACACGTAAGCTATTCTGTTCACTGCTGGCGAATGCAATATAAATTCTTCTACAGATAATGATCAGTACGTAGCGGAAATATTTTTTCCCTTCTTCTCAAGACCACTTGAAGCATCTGCTCGGAGATTCGTTTCGGCTTCCTTACTTATTCAACAATATGACTAGTGAAACCTTTGAAGTCGCTCGTATTGCGTTGCAGCTGCCGCCGTTTTGGAAATCGAACTTTCGTCTATGGAATGCGCAATGCGACCATGCATTCACATTCAGTGGTATCTCCAGTGATGATACTAAGTATTCTGCTTTGGTTTGCGAACATGGAGGCTGAAACTCTCCCTACGTGTCGGACATTGTGTTAAGCTCTCCGAACAGTGACAAATATCACACTCTCTTGCAGCGGCACGTCACCCAATTTAGCGACTCGGAGACTCAAAAAAATTAAGAAACTGCTTACTGACCTTCAGCTAGGAGATGAGAAGCCCAGCCACCTGTTGCGAAAAATGAAAGAGCTGTCTAATGGCCAACTCAAGATGACTTTCTGCAAAAGTTTGTGGCTTCAAGGAATGCCACCACATATCCAGACTGTTTTGTCTGCATCCTCAGAGCCTTTGGGTAAACTGGCTATCTAGTAGCTTTGATAAGGTTTCTGAGGTTGTTGGTTCATTCTCAACTATTTGTGCTGCCACAACTGTTCCTCCACCATCCCAGTCATCTTCATTGCAGTGTTCAGCCAACCATGGACTCTCGTCAGGCAGATCCAGAGCTGTCTCTACAAGAGTTGCTGAACTGACAAGAAGCGCAATTCCTCTCGCCACCAACGATATAGTTCTGACCACCGGAATCACATTCATGCTCTAGGGTGTCAATAGAGAATGGGCATCTGCTACTATCATCGCCGTTATAAAGAGCAGGCTCGCAAGTGTGTTTCACCTTGTGCATTTGTGCAAAAAAAACAGTAAGCTCTGTCATAGCTGGAATGGCAGAGCCCTCGCAACATACCAGCCGGTTATTTTATTAGACAGCAAGTCTGGCCAGGGAATTCCTCATAGACTCTGGAAGTGAAATCTGTGTCATCCCACCTTCTCCAACTATGAATAAATCACCTCAGTCTAACTTCTCCTTATTTGCTGCTAATAATACCAAAATTCCAGCCTATGGTATGGTCCGTAAAAAGAACTGAACCTGGGTCTGAGGCGACCTTTTTTATCTGGACTTTCATAATTGCTGATGTATCATCTCCTATAATTGGTGCTGATTTTCTAAAGCACTTCAACCTTTTTAATCGACCTTAAGAAAAAAGGTTGGTGGATGTGGAAACTTCTCTTTTCACTCCTTGTGTTTTTTCAAATATTGTACAGCCCTCAATCTTCACTGTAGATGCAAACATTAGTTTTAAACATCTTATCGGAATATCCAGACCTCAGCAGCCCTTCTTTAATTTTTCCAAATCAGCATCACATGGCACAGTCCACCATATTACTACTGGCCCACCAGTCATTGCCAGGCCTAGAAGGCTACATCCTAAACTGTATGATGCAGTGAAGGTAGAATTTGAATTTCTTCTTGCTCAAGGAATTATTAGACCTTCCAAAAGTCCCTGGAGTTCTCCTCTTCATGTTGTGCCCAAATCTGACTCTACAGTTAGACCTGTTGGGGATTACAGGCAGCTGAATTCTGTTACTGAGTTCGACAGCTACCCCATGCCTTATTTGAATGACTTTGCTCATGCACTACATGGCAAGAGGATATTTTCCAAAATAGACATTTTTAAGGCATTCCACCAAAATCCCTATAACTGAGTGTGATATTCCTAAGACAGCTGTTAACTCCATGGGGTCTTTACGGGAATATACCCATTTGTGTTTTGGCCTTGTGAATGCACCACAAACCTTTATGCGATTCATGCATGAAGAACTAAGAGGACTTCCTTTTGTTTTTCTACTCGGATGATATTTTGTGTTACTCAGAAAATGCTGAGGAGCATCGTTTCTCTTAAGAACTATATTCCAAAGACTGAGCTCATATGGTTTAAAACTAAATATCTCTAAATGTGTATTTGGTGTGACTGAACTCATTTTCCTTGGCCACCTTATCACTCCTGATGGCATTAAGCCATTGCCTGACAAAGTTCAAGCAGTTCTTGATTACAAGAACTGCTTCTTATCACCTTCCCAAGTCAAATTGACTATGACTGTATTGCTGAGACACAACAGACTGATCCAGGAGCTTCACACCCTAATAGCATCTGGAACTCCCTTGGAACTCAAAGGTAACTTTTCCCAATTCGTCTACTGAAATTATGTCTGATCTATCAAGGCACAGCCAGACCCTACATCTCAAAACAGCATCGCCAAGATGTTTTCTCTGCTATACATAATTTCTCCCCCATCCTTGTGAAGGTCTCCTAGGACCTCACTTTGAGAACGAGAATAAATAGGAGTCATGTAAGAACCAGTAGCCATTTTTATAAACAACTTTCTTTATTTATTTATCTTATACAAATAGAATCAAAGACTTATTGATAAGTTTATCTAACTAGTATTAAAAAAGGTTTTAAAGATAATATCCTTCAAATTAGCTTAATTAATGATCACATTAATTAACAATTAAATAACGATCACGCAAGATTACCACGAAAAGAGATCCCAGAATTATATTTAATAATGTTCTATTGAACATTTATCTTTAATCTCACTCTTAAAACTTTAATGAGACTTTAATTATAAATCAATAATTACCAACGGAATTTCAACTCCTCTTGAGAGTAAATTATCTCCAACTTAAGAAATCTTCAATTTAACTTCACTATATCTTTCTGCTTCAATCTCTATCTCTATTGCTCTAACTTTACTATTCCGTTTGACTTAAATACTTTATCTAATCTGCATAACAAGGAATCCCGTCCGCTTTTGGAGTTGATTGGAAATAGGTAGGAATTAAATTTCCTACAAAGGACGACTCAGAAGGTTAGTGATAAAGTTCCGTATAGATTTGTCACAACCCCTCCAAAAGAAAACGTGATTTGTTCGAAGGACTCGTACGTCCTGAAAATAAATTACGTAATTCCTATCACTGTCTTATAGTAGCGGCGACTTTAACTTCTAACTGTATATTATTGAAAGTTCTTCCTTAATGAAAAAGGACAAAATTATGATTTATAAGTAATTGATAAACCTCATAATACTTCACAAGTTTAAATTAATCCCTGCACTCTATCCATTCGGCTACGGAGGCGTGGGAAAACCACCCCCTAGTGGTGGTAAAAAACCAGCCCCATAGAGTTTACTTAAGAATACTATACAGAAAAAAGAAATACAATCTTCTGTGGCACTGGAACATCGAAGACTTCAGGGTCAGCTACCCTGAAAGATTAATTTCCATTTGAGAAGTAGGTAAAATCAGACATGAAATTATACACTTGTCACATGAATTTCATATACAATAAATATCTGGTTCCTTTGCCTTCCTATTCGAAAAACTGTATGCGCTAGTTAGTGTTAATAGTTAATCTATCTAACTTCGCCGCGCTCCAAGTCACCAGATTTGAAACAAAATATACACATATATATACATATCATACAATAAGCATCATTTCACAATAAACAAATAACACAAACAACCAAATGAATTGTCGCATCTTGGCGAAGTCATACAGTGAAGTAAACGAATGCAAAATTTACAGATGTTTTCTCCAAAATACAAAAACAATAACACAAAGCTGTTTTTTTTTTTCTGTTATAGAAAAAAACACACACAATGCAGTGTCCACTTTTGCCAGACTTCTTAATTTTAGAGTCCACCCGTGACTTGCTTCAATTACCAAAAATTCTTCACTTGTTCGTACCGCGAAGATAAAAGAAACAATACAACCTGGCATTTGTCTGTTAAATCCTATGTACTGGATCTCCATCCAATGCTTCCATACTGAGGCTTCTTCTCCATATTTTGCTGTCAGGGATGACGTTGATTTCGATGTTTCGCAGTTCCTCAGGAATTCCGTCAGTGGCCCTCAGTCGACTACGTAGATAGTATGGGCAAGGTCTCCTTGTAGTGACCGGACTTGACCGGACTGGTTTCTCCGCTTGTTTGTTGCGTCCTCTTGTTGTCGCTCTAGTCTGGCGGGTTTGGTCATCACATCCACTACCTTTCGTTCGGGATCCGATTGTAGTCGAAGCAGTCCTTCTGCGATCAGGCAACCTGGATGGACCTGCAATGGACTGTACTCCTGGTGAAGAGGTATTAGGTCTCTTAAATTTGTAAGTCCTGGACGAAGATCGAGGATGGGATCGACCTCTTGACTCCCTGCCTTTTGCTCGGGCGTCTTTTCCGGTCTGGTGCTCAGACCCTTGTAATGATCTCTTCTTGCACATCTTGGATCGTTTTTAAAACTTGGTCCTTCGACGCAGTACTATTAATTTACGTTTATTTCTGGGGATCTTCCGAGTGGTGTTACCCTGCCGTGATCTACACCCTCACTTTCCTGACTAGAGGTTTCTATGCTCTTTAAACTGCCCTTGATTCGATCTATTCGACCCATGACTAACTTCTTGTTCGTCATACAGAGTTTCTACCCGGACTATCGAACTAATCGTGTCTGTCTGTCGAGGTCGGTATACTCGGACCTGATCAATGTTAACTGTTACTCTTCTCCGCTTTTCCAAACAATTAAATTATTGCCGTTGAGTTCCAAAACTCTATGAGGACCTTCAAACTTAGGCATAAATTTTCCAACCTGTTTTCTATCCGCAGCACTTAAGAAATGTGTTTGTATTAAAAACTAAATCGTTCAATTGTATGTGAACATCCCTCCTTCTGCGATTGTAATATTTTACCATGACTTATGCTTATTTCGCATATTTTGTCTTGCCTCATCGAATAATCTTTCGATGTTCCTACAACATATTTCGTATCCTCTGTAACATTTATGAGCTTGCTAAACGGAGTTATGATTTTCCTTCCCAAAAACAACTCAGCGGAGTTTTATTTGTCGTCTCATTTACCGCCGTGCGTAATGCGAAAGCGAACTCGTGTAGAAATTGGTCCCAGTTTTCATGATTTTCTTCAACAAAAAGCTATCATTTGAACTAAATTTCTATTCACTCTCTCCGTGAGATTAGCCTGTGGTCGATACGTTACCGTTTTCATATGTTTGATGTCCAACATGTGACTGAGATGTTCAAAACGTCAGAAATAAATTGGGGGCCGTTATCACTTATCAAGAAATCAGAGCTCCGTAACGCGCTATATAGTTATCAAAAAAGCATTAGCTATTGCCTGGGCTGAAGCTTTACGAAGAGGAATCTGCTCACACCATTTAGGAAGTAGTCAGATATAACTAATATGAATTTATATCTCTCGGGTCGGGATGCGGGGTAGGGCTAATAAGTCTAGCGTTACAGTTTCATTTGGATATTTTGAAACTATAGGCATTAAACGACCAGCTGGTAGCGCGTTTTTATAATTAATTTTTTGACACCGGTCACAGGTTGAAACATATTTAAATATATATTTTCTCATAAATGGAAAATAGCACGTGTCACGAAGTTTAAGATATGTCTTCCTCTTTCCGAGATGTCCTGCCAATGGCAGATCATGAAATTCTTTCATTATATCTTTTCGAAGAGAACCAGGAATATAAACTCTTAGTTCTCCCAGAGTAGAAAAATACTTCGCGTGAAGGGAGACCATTTTTAACTTGAAGTCCTGGGACCAACTCTCGCATCCCGCGCATTAACGGGAACCGTCATCAGGGTTTTCTAAGTATCGATAAATATGTCTAATTCAGGATCTTCCCTTTGTTCCTTAATGAATTGTTCACGGGAATTTATTGCAAGGGCTCTAAGTGCTGCGCACGAAATTTGTGACCCCTCGACACTTTCTACTGGATTTCTCGATAAAAGATCTGCGACCACGTTTTGAACACCAGAGGTCTGTGCTCCCATTCTATGTTAAACTCTGACAATTTCAACGCCCATCGGATCATCCTACTTGATAAATTCTTACCATTGGTTAACTTTGTTAACGCTGCGTGATCTGTGATTACTTTCACAGGTAGGGGTCCAAATAAGTTTTAAACTTATTTGAGCCCATATCACCGCCAAACATTCTCTTTCGGTAACCGTATAATTACGTTCCGCTTTATTAAGGTTCGAGACGCGAAAACAATAGGTTTTTGATTTTTGTTGAAGCACAGCACCAATTCCGACCCCACTAGCATCAGTGAATAAATTGAACTGTTCAGAAAAAAATTTGGTAATTGCAAAATCGGTGCCTCCGTTAGTGTGCGTTTGATCTGATCAAAGAATCCTGTGCTTCTCCCGACCAGTTAAACTTCGCCCCTTTTTTTTATTGGTACAATGGTTCGCATATATCTGCGTATCGCGGAATAAATTTTGGTACCAACCCGTCATCCCTAAAAATTTTGACACTTCTCGATTATTTTTGGGAGGTTTCATTTCCGTAATTGCCCGAATTTTCTTATTGTCAGTTTCGATTCCTCCTTTACTAATAATCAGGCCTAAATATTTGAGTTAGTCACGGGCGAAGTGACATTTTTCCTTATTTAAAGTTAGCCCTGCGTCTCGCAATAAGGTAAAACCTGAAATAAATGATCGAGATGGTCTTTAAACGATGGAGATGTTATAATAACATCGTCCATATACACCAACACGAAACGCCCAATAACAGGTTTGAGAATAACATCAATAGCCCGTTGGAAATAAGGTGCCGCCCCAGAAAGACCAAAAGGCATGCGTAGGAACGCAAAAGTGCCATTGCGAGTGATAAACGTGGTTTTTTCTATGTCTCTTGGACTGATCGCCAACTGAAAATAGCCACTCCTGTGATCTAGAGTGGACATAACGTTGGTGTGAGGAATATTGGTGAGTAAGTCATCAATCACCGGTAATGGATATCGAGGATATTTGGTAATTCCATTTAGTTTTCGATAATCGATCGCGAAACGATACGACTCGGGAGAATCTGGAGGAAGGTCATTTTTCTTTCATGTTAGAACGACTGGAGATGCATAAGGCGAACTAATAGGACAAATTGTACCATCCGTAACATCTTATCTATGTGATAATCAATAATGCCTTGTTTTTGACCCGGTCGTACCTGTATGGTCTCGACACTACCGGTCCCTTGTCTCCAGTATCTATCTCATGATATACAACATGCGTTAAAGGGGACAGTGGACTTTCAAAAAACTTTTTTAATTTTTAAGTAAGAGTAATGAAAATTTATGAGCATATACACTGGAATACAACTAGATCAACTATATCTTTTAAAAAATTTTCAATTAAATTTTTTTTTAAATTTAAAAAATTAATAATTTTTAAATTTTTCAAAACATTCCATGCGTTTCAATTTTTTATTTTTTGACTTCGTCTAACATTATTAATGTTTATTAGTACACGTTACACATAAGTGGGTATTATTTAGCAATTTCATGCACCGGTTAATTTTTAAAAAAAAAAAAGTTTTTGTTTATTTGCACTTAATTTTCTGTAAAATAACAGATTTTGTACACTAAAATGAAATTTAACTATCTAAATAAAGTCAAAATTTTAAATGGATACCCAGATTTATTTATGTACTTATCAGTATTCTTCACGAGAAATTTCAAGCAATTTGCTCAAAAATTGAGACGCATGGAACATTTTAAAAGCACGTAAATCTGAAAAAACAAAGTTTTGAGAAAAGTCATTTAAAAAATGTTTTCCACTTACCTTTCATAATTGTTGTTCTGATATTATTAAGCATCCATTTTATTTAATAACAGACATATTTATACTAGATTATTTATTTACAAGCATAATTTGAAGAGAGAAAAAAAAATTATAATAGAATGCATTGGTTTCACATGTTACAGTTTTTTCGGTAAAATGTTTTCAATGTTAGTGCAAATAAATATTAATTTACTAAGAAAACATTTAAAATTTACCAGCACCATATGTTTCCCCTTCTTTTAATGTTCTTT
Organism: Trichonephila clavipes; assembly: GCA_019973935.1. Taxonomy (NCBI): domain Eukaryota; kingdom Metazoa; phylum Arthropoda; class Arachnida; order Araneae; family Nephilidae; genus Trichonephila; species Trichonephila clavipes. Next base: position 8,432 of record BMAU01005831.1, read on the forward strand.
GTAACTTTGGATGATTTAGCCAATTTATTGATTATTCTTTTCTTTCTCCAATCACTAGAATTCTTTTTTCACTCTGCGCTAAACGTCGTTTATCACGTTTATGCGAAATGTCCACAGATACAGAACTTAACTCATTGTGTTCAATAGCTAAACTATTGAAGCAGCCAAAATTATATCCACCTATGGAAGATATAACACCCATTTCAAGTCGCTTTTTAGAAACAAAAAGTTTCTTTTGGGCAGTTTTCCAAATAACACTATGGATGCTTTCGTTGGCATTCTGAGTTTTTCCCGCACTGCATCTTTCTAAAAAAGCTCATCGTTTACAAGCCTTTGATATACTGGAAGTATTTTTTCCAGGACTTGTTCCGACAGCTTAGTTTTCATCAGTGAATGGGACATAGGGTTCTCATTTTTAGCCAATGCCCTCTGGTAAAAAGCACCATGATGTCGAGCCAGTAGGGCATTTACTATGTTTTGGAGTTTTATCTGTAGATGAACAATGAAACAATGAAGCTAAAATTGCGCTTTTCATTTTCTTACATCTGGCGCATTGTCTTTTATAGCTTTTCTATAAAGTTAGTCAGTTTCACAATGGTGTTTTCTTTGAGGTTGCCCTCTTTCCGCCCACCAATAGTGATACCTTTATTCCGCCACTCTAAAATTTTGTTACGGAGTCCTGTGCCAAGCCTTTTTGCCACGTGGTTAATGCATTCTTCTTTTGCAATTTTTATGCAGTTACCATACACATTTAATGATGATAAATGTTGATAGGTCTTGGCATCACCATCTGACAAGATGCTCACATATCGCATACCACAATTTTTAATGGGTCTTTTCCATAGAATTTCTGCAGCTTTAACCTCCATGGCATTAGAAGATCCTACATAATTTTCGCTGCATTCTTCTTGGTGGGATTTGTACCATATGGAAGACTCAGCACTATTTTCTCCCAAATCCTTTTTTGCGGTAGTGCATTCTGGGCAATATTTGGAAAGGATTTCGTAATCAATAATGAGCCCAGTCAAAATGTCGATAACGATTCCTATCCCATACAGTGACGAATGTCCCCGTTTCTGCCATGTTCCATCATATGAAACGGTGATGTCTATAACACCATTAGCAGTGCCGAGCAAATCTTCATGGTGTTTTCGGACTACTTTTCGAAATTTCAAGAATGTCTTCTTTGAAGCTACACTTTTCTTCATACAATTTGTGTAAACATTTTGAGAAAGTTTTCTTATCCATTGCATGAATACCAATAGCCATAGAGAAAAGTTCTAATGCTGCATGGCCTTTCCCAATCTTAAGAAAAGCTTCAACGAGCTTTTTATTTGCATCGAAACAATTGCTATCATCATCTCGAGGGCTGGAGAATACAGAATTAAATATTTTTCTGCAGCTTTTACATTTTTAGCTCTATTTTTTGTAGAAAAACCATAAGCACTATTACATTCGACATCCAATGAGCACATATCACATTCATCACATTTTGTGTTAGATAAAAGAGCAGACCACATATCATTATTCATCAAAACATATGTACTTTTCTCACTAGTACAAAAAGTTGATGTTGAAGGAAACATCTGAAGTTTGCTAAGACTTGCATTCAAATATTGTTCCTTTTCACCAGCATGTGAACCTTCATCACTAATAGAGATTTCAGTATCCATAAGTGAATTTTCAGCAAGCAAAATATCAGAGTTTTTAGCACACATAGTAGAATCAGAATCCCTTTGCATGTGATTTTTTCCCATCTCTTTTGTACTTTGGATGCACACAAACTCCTTCTTTTTGATGGCCTACCTTTAGGTTTTCGATAGCGCCGACTAATAGCATCCATTGTAAACAAATACAGAACAATTGTATATGTTTTGAAGCTTTTTGTGGCTTTTAGATATAAAATTTGATTCCGTAAAGATAAATATTACTAAGAAACAGACAGCAATCAAAGATGTGTAATTTTAAAAAAGGCAATACTTTCGACTTATGAAAACAAGTGGAAGTAAACAAACAGCAATAAAGCAGTTAAAGGTTGCAGTTAAAATGCGCAGTTGTTAAAACACAAAAATATTAATTCTAATATTTAAAAAAAACACTCAAAAAATTTTGACAACCTAAGCACATGCTTTTGTTTACATTTTTATGTCAATTTAAATTTTTTAAATGCTTATAACTTTTAATAAAATTATTTAGACACATGCGGTTTCTTGCATATGGTTCAGTGAACACACGAAGATCATAATTCACAAAAAAATTTTTTCCATAATTTGGACGATTTTCGCCAATTTCAAAGTCCACCATCCCCTTAATCCCGGTTGATCGGAAAATAACCCTTTAAAATTATTAAATAAGGCTTTTAATTGCCTCTGTTGTTCGTCACCAAGTTTTGATTCTGTGAGATCAATATCAACGGGTTTCTCCTCTTTAGGCAATTGTTTGATCAGATTATCGGGAATGATCAGGATTTCTGATCAAAATCTAATGTTAATCGTGACGCCTTCATAAAATCGATCCCTAAAATACACTGATACTGCATGTTATCAAGTATATGGAATTCCCAGGGTTTCTAAAATTCCCTGATCCTAATTTGTAACTCGACCCTACCCAAATGACTGCACGGGGCTCCTGTGCTGTCACGACTCTGTCTTTTTGTCTTTTGACGAGGTCGGTATGAAAATAGTTGTGGTATACCTCCTCCGAAATAAAAAAGATTTCTCCGCTCCCGTGTCCCATAGTGCTGTAATAAAGGTTTCATTTAATAGAATAGGGACATACGGTAATTCGACTGGGGTCATTCTTATAGAGGATACTCTGATAGGTCGATGATCTAAAACTGGAGGATTTTCCGTACCCCGCGATCGATTACCCCCCATATTCACATCGATCGCTTAAAAGTTTAAATTTCTACTTCGTTCATTTCGACCTTGAAATGAACTATTTCTTGACCCATTTTGTCGACCGCCCTGATTGTGGAATCGTTGATCCGATTGTCCACCTTGGCGTCTACCCTCGAATGTGCGATTATTTGTGAAACCTTGGTTTTCGAATCGATTAAATTCTCTTTGTGGTCGGCTATTAATGGCGTACCTCTCATTATTTCCGTTTTCTCTCCAATTTTCTTGTCTATGCCGGGTATTAAAACGATTGCCTTCATTAGGGCCGGAACTTCTAAATCCCTCACTCGAACCTCTGATTTGTCTATGCATAAAACGTTCTTCGTATTTTTCAACGATTTGTAGGAGATTGGCAGTATTTCGTGGATGTCTAACTTCGACATAATCCAAAATTTGAGGTTCTAATCGACTGACAACGTGATCAATTAATTTTTCCTCCGACATTTCTAGCTTAAAGACCTTATGAATTTTCAACAATTCATAAATAAAGTCCGAAGGCTGCTGATCCGCCTTTGCGATGAGGAATAAAATCGCGTTTCTAGTTCCGACCTGTTTCTGACCACGGGGAATTGTTCCGACAATGCCTGTTTTAAGTGCGCGTAGTCTGTTGTCTTATCCTCAATGACCTATAACCAAGAACTTCGAACCAGTCGAGTGCCCGTTCTTTGAGATCACCCTTCAAGTAAACACATGCTAGTTGTGCAGGTATCTCATAATAAGCGAGATTATGATCAATATTCTCCCAAAAATCATGTATGTTCTCAATCCCGAAAAATATTGTTCCGGAATTATTCTAAAACTGGATCCGAGACTCTATTCTCGGGATTTATACGTTGGGCGCCATTGTGAAGGTCTCCTAGGACCTCACTTTGAGAACGAGAATAAATAGGAGTCATGTAAGAACCAGTAGCCATTTTTATAAACAACTTTCTTTATTTGGTCATCTTATCAAATAGAATCAAAGACTTATTGACAAGTTTATCTAACTAGTATTATGAGGTTTTAAAGATAATATCCTTCAAATTAGCTTAATTAATGATCAAATTAATTAACAATTAAATAACGATCACGCAGAGATTACCACGAATAGAGATCCCAGAATTATATTTAATAATGTTCCTATTGAACATTTATCCTTAATCTCACTCTTAAAACTTTAATGAGACTTTAATTATAAATCAATAATTACCAACGGAATTTCAACTCCTCTTGAGTAAATTATCTCAACAAGAAATCTTCAATTTAACTTCACTATATCTTTCTGCTCCAATCTCTATCTCCTACTGCTCTAACTTTTACTATTCCGTTTGACTTAAATACTTTATCTAATCTGCATAACAAGGAATCCCGTCCGCTTTTTGGAGTTGATTGGAAATAGGTAGGGGAATTAAATTTCCCTAAAAGGACGACTCAGAAGGTTAGTGATAAAGTTCCGTATAGATTTGTCACATCCTGGCATACGTCAATCAGTACATTTGATGAAGCAGTGTTTTGTTCGGCCATTAATCTCATCAGATGTAGCTAAGTGGGCAAGAAACTGCCTAGCTTGCCAAAAATCCAAAATTCATCGTCATACTAGATCACCTCTTTCATCATTTCAAGAACCTTCCCAAAGTTTTGATCATGTTCATCTGGATCTCATTGGACCTCTACCTCCCTCAAATGGCCACACCTATTGCCTGACAATGATTGACCGTTTTTCGAAATGGCCAGAGGCCCAACCTCTCAAAGACATAACTGCTGAGACTGTGGCTGAGGCCTTCTTTTCCTCTTGGGTGTCTCGCTTTGGAACTCCTGCAATTCTCACAACCGACAGGGGCACGCAGTTTAAAGTCCTCACTCTTCAAAGCTCTTAGCAAACTACTTGGTGTTCAGAAGTGTCATACAACTGGATACCACCCTCAAGCTAATGGGATGATCGAAGAATTGCACCGCCCATTGAAAAGTGCAATCAAGTGCCATGCTATTGAGTGTTCGACAGAAGTACTCCCTATCATCTTACTTGGTCTACGAGCTTCTCTTAAAGAAGATATTCTGTGTAACACCAGCTGAATTTGTTTTTCTGACCACTATTCGACTGCCAGGGGAGATGTTTGACTCTTCCAAGCCAGATGATGATGTTGTGAATTTTGTTTCGAAACTTAAGTCTCACATGCAATCACTTCATCCTAAACCACCAAAACACCATGACAAACGTCCAGTTTTTATCCATCCAGAACTGTTGGAAGCAATACATGTTTTTCTTCGTCAGACATGTTACGTCGTCCACTTCAACAACCCTATGATGGCCCTTTCAAAGTCTTACAAAGGAAGGATAAAGTGTTTTCCTTGACATCAATGGTAAACGGGTATCTGTATCTATTGATAGATGCAAACCTGCCTTCTTTCTTAACACTGAGGACTTGCAACTACCTCAAACCAAGAATGAAACACCTGCTACTGTGGAACCTTATCCAACAGCTTCAACACCTGCAACTGTGGAATCTGATCCAACAGCTTCAACGCCTGCCCAGCCATCTACACGTTCTGGTCGCAAAGTTCATCTTCCAACTAGGTATCGTTGACACTGGAAGGGGAGTATGCAGCGACCTTACAGCTCAACAAAATGACTCCAAAACTGAAATGAATTGATCTGTTATTCTTGTAGCGTGCCTGTTTTTACCATGTGTTGTAGTTTTTGGAAGCTTACCTCTTAATTGCTCATTTAATATTTTATCTTTAAAGTTAATAAAAAATTTATTGTTATTTCATTCAACCGTGTTGTAGTGAAGAATGTCTAACCACGCAACGCGGCCAAACATTCAGTATGTTTTTCCGAACTCCGTTTCTGATAGATTTTCCTCGCTTTGATGGTGTATACAGCGAGATTGGTGACATTTCTATCTCAGATATGTTTAAGATTTAAAAAAAAATCAAGAATTAAGATAAGATATAAGAATGAGATGCAAAATTATTACGTAAGAACGAAGCTTAGTCGCAAAGCGAATAACGTTGATTTGGCGCGAATATTTCGGAAGAATGAAATTTTAAAAACCGGTTTTTTCAAACAAATATTGTGTTGTCAGCCAAAAATCAAGTAGTTGCTTTCTACTGTATTCGTTCACAGGTATTAAAGAATAAATGCTTTCATAAGATGTGATTAACTTAAAATGTATCTTTAAACCCACAATTTCTGTAATACATGATACTTTTTAACAATTTTCTGTGCATTTGCGTTGATTTAAGTTCCAAAACAAGTTGGAACTACTGTTTCAAGCGGATTGTTACATTCCCTACCTTTCCCAACGCGGCCAACTTGACGTGAAACAGAGTTATACATATGTTAAAGAGGGAAGGGGCTAATGAACTTACTTGTGGGATCCCACATTGTACGGTTATATCAGTAGAGTGGATGTTATTCACTCTGACAGAGAAAGTTCTATTGCAAAGGAAAGAAGAGATCACTTTGATTAGGCGAGGAGGGGTGTTAATTTTGATCAGTTTATAGAGTAGGCATGTGAGCCAATACCCTATATCAAAGGCTTTTTGGATATCAAAACTTTCAATACTGGCGACCCACTTTTCCATCATAATTTCTCTCGCCCCCCCCTTTTCCAATAATAATGTATTAAATGCAATAGTAATGCACTTTGTGTCGCTAAAGCTACAATACCATCTTAATTATAAACTGTGCAAATTAATAAGATAAGCCTATTAAATATTGTATATGTTACTTTTAAGTGAATGAATTTTAAGTAATAGGATATAAATCATGCTATTTTTCTTTCTCTAATTTTTAAATTAGAACAGATTGCAAAATGTGGTGGCTGCTTTGAAGACAAAATATAAAGGGTGTTTTTTTAGAGAGATAGAACTTTAAATTGTAATAAAACAACGATGTATTATTCGATTGACATGAATTATTTTTATTCGAAAGATAATCTTGTGGCATTACATTTTAAATATGATTTATGACATATGACTTCCACGTCTGGCTCGGATGTAGTCCAATCTGGACGTCCAATTTTCCATAACTTTTTCCAAACTTTGTAGCCGTATATTGGCAATAACACGGCGAATGTTGTCTTCCAACTGGTCAAGTGTTTGTGGCTTATCCGCATAGACCAATGACTTTACATAGCCCCACAGAAAATAGTCTAGCAAAGTTAAATCACAAGATCTTGGAGGCCAATTCACAGGTCCAAAACGTAAAATTAGGCGGTCACCAAACGTGTCTTTCAATAAATCGATTGTGGCACGAGCAGTGTGACATGTTGCGCCGTCTTGTTGGAACCACAGATCCTGGACATCATGATTGTTAAATTCAGGAATGAAAAAGTTAGTAATCATGGATCTATACCGATCACCATTGACTGTAACGTTGTGGCCTTCATCATTCTTGAAGAAGTACGGACCAATGATTCCACCAGACCATAAAGCGCACCAAACAGTCTGTTTTTCTGGATGTAACAGTGTTTCGACATACACTTGTGGATTAGCTTCACTCCAAATGCGGCAGTTTTGTTTGTTGACGTAGCCATTCAACCAGAAGTGCGCTTCAACGCTAAACAAAATTCGCTTATGAAAATCGGGAACAACGGCAATCTCGTTTTGGGTCCATTCGACGAATCTACGCCTTGCTTGATGATCGTTTGGATGAATTGTCAAACCAAACTGAGAATAAAACACTTGACAGCTGTTAAATCGGTCACCATCATGGAAAGTAAGGCCAACTTAAACTTCTATACCTGGAAAAAAACACTATTTACTTACGTATTATCGCAACCTATTGGTGACATTATACAAAATGAAGCACATGATTGCCAATTCAACGCATACAAAGTTGAGATTGCCAAAGTGGCGAGTTGTCTTGAACGTTGGCGATTGTGCAATAATACGCAAGTACTAAAAAATTTTCCAAAGTATATATATCCCGATCATAAAAATAAATTGATAAATGAAGTACAATAATAACATTAACTGGCATAAAAAGAACTGAACTAACTTTATCAATGCAAAAGCATAATTTGAAAAAAAAGGTACATACATATAACCGCAACCTATTGGCGACATTATATGAAACGAAGCACATGACTCACAATTCAGCATATATATGACATGCGAAATCGGGGTTCCAACTTCGCAAGTTATTTTGAACGTTGGCGATTGTTAGGATAGTACATATAAGTACCAAAAATAATTAATCTTAAAACCACTTGCTTCCTCAACAGGTAATTAAGCCATTTGCCTGTTTTGATCATTCTCTGATAACTATTCCAGTTTGATATGTAATTACTACCAACACTGTTTTTGCTTGGGCAGTATGATTAACCAAGTTTGATTTTCTGCAAGGCAATTTTATGCCCTGAAGCCAATTGTATACCCTTAAAGGTTAAAATAAAGACACATGAAATTGCAAAATATTATTAATTTCATACTATCTGAAACAGATAACGAAAACGGAAATACTATACTTACGTTAATTGCAGTAATAAAACTGAAATATAACCCTTATCAATGAGAAGTTTTAGTTTGTCAAAATTATAATCTTTGCATTCTAAAGAAATAAATAAATAAGTTGTACTTTGTAAGCAAAATCACACACATAAACATCCCGCGATAATGCCAAATGTTGCCAAAACAACAAAACAAAATTTTAGTTGATGTGAAAGAATAATCCTTAAAAAAATGATTTATTCGAAAAGTAATCCTAATTAAAAATCATAGAAAAGAAAAATTGAACAAATATTCCAACTGATAAATATAGCTATAGTAAAGATATGTAATAATCTTGAAAAACTGCGTTTAAAGTATAAATTTTCCACTTAGTGAGAAACGTGACATCATATGACGTCATAACACTGGAAAATCACTTAAAAATTAAATTTTAAAAAATTTAGAAAGAATTACGAACGCGAAACCTATTTAAGAACCTTCCCAATGTAATTTTGTATACGTGTACCAAATTTCTCGTTATTTGGTTGTCTGGATCTTGAGTTATAAGGGAACAGACAAACAGACAACAAATGCGTCTTATATATATATATATATATATATATATATATATATATATATGTATAAGACGCATATATATATATATATATATATATGATATGTGATATATATAATGTGTAAATGTGTATTTTTTATTATGCCAGAAATAATTTTGTTCTACTTCCTTCAAGTCAATTAATTTTTTTTTAATATTTTATTCTCGATATGATCGCGCCCGCTTCGAAGAGTTATCGCAACCCCCAGGGGGGGGGCGCCCCACAGTTTGAGAAACGCTGCCATATTGTAACATAATAAAAATAAAACAAAAAATACTCATGTACAATATAATTATAAATAAGTAACATATTAGTAATTAGAAATGTATAAGAAAATAAGAATTATATATAAATACATAACAAAATAAAAGTTATAAATGCATAACACTATACTAATGCATAATAATAATTATAAATAAATAACATGATATGTAATAGTATTTATAAATATATATAACAATATTTTAAATATATTATAAGCAACAATTATTAAAACTTTTATAAAAATAATTGTTTATTTTTATATTATATTATTAATAAAGTAATTCAAATGCAATGCAAATAATTCAACTTTTAAAGAAAACGAATTAAAACCGTCAGAAATTGATAGGGTTATCGCCGGAAAAAAACAGAAACAATTAATTCTGATATACGTTATTCCCAAGGCAACCACATTGCCAGATGATAAAAATTTTAATGTAACCATATTGTAATGTTACCGCCCAACTTAGCGAACATAAACAACAACTTAGCGCGTCTCCCGTGATATCAAACTAGCACCATGTAATGAAACAGTATCAAAAACAGGAAAACTTTGATTTTTGACAGTAGAAATTATTATGAAATAAAATAAGATAAAATCTCAGTGATATTTTTTTTCTTTCTTTTATTTCCAAAAGTAAATGCAAAATTTAAATAAATAAAAAAATAACAACTAAAAAAAAATTGTATTATTATTTTCAGTTTGTACATCAATTTCTGTAGAAGAACTACATCAGTTTTTTTCACAACCGCTTTGATGCAATAACCAACGCATTAGAAAATGTTTCAATTTAGATGAGTTTTTTTTTTGAAGATTACTTCTTACGGCACGTTGGGGAAAAATTTTCGTTACGCGTTATCAGTTTACCAGTTACGGTTACGCGATGAAAGTAAGTTAAAGATGTTTAAAGTTTCGACTACTTTAACTCGTTTTTAAAAAAGCTGTCACAAGTTTAACCAATATTCATATTATAACCACGAGATGTAATTTAATATATATATTTAAACTAAAATAAATTCAAAACTTAAAGAAATATATAATAATAAATGAAACAACTCAACTAGTATTGAAACGATTTTGTAATTAAAAATATTTATGGTTTTATGAAAATGGCAACAGTGAAAAAATTTATAAAAATATGATTTACAATGCCGAGTTTTTGTGTGGTTGTGAATTATTTAAACTAATCTGTTTTATTATAACTTGGACGAAACAAAAACCGTCTAATGCATTTTATCAAACTCAGAAAAAAAAACAACTACAGAATCAAAAAGATCATTTTTTTCGCCACGATATGGTATAATTTTTCCCTACAAAATAATGATATATTTTTTTACGATTTTTTTATAAAATGCGACTTTACGAAAAGCCAAGGGTTTGGCAACGGAAACCAGTTTTGCGCGAAATTGGCAGTCAACATCTGCTTCAATACGCCCACTTCACATTTTCTTAGGGGCTACACTAGAAAAACTGGAGGCAAATAAAAATCACGATTTGGGCGAGGGGAAAAATGCAAATGAAATATTTATTTTGTTTCAATAATGCCATCTACTTAGTAACACACATTACTAACTACTTACTGCTACAAATTCGCTACTATTGCAAAAAAGAGAAAATTTAATTCCCAAAGAAGATTGATATGAATTAGTGAGAATGTTTAACGAAAAACACATTCACAAAAAGGAATTTAACTTCATAATATAGTTCGCCTTTTTTATTATCATATCGAACTCCAGCGATGATGGATACTGCCTTGCATATATAACTTGTGCTTTAACTGGTAAAGCAACAGTAGCTGCGCTTCAGGAACAACTGTTCATACAGCTTTAAAAATTTCTTTATCAAGATTACTTCCGTTACATTCTGAAACCGCTCAAGAATACAGAACTCTTATCAAATACATAAAAGTCATAATCATTGATGATATAAGTATGATCATTGCTCAACTATTACTAAAGGTTGATTCCAGATTAAAACAAATAACTGGAACAGTCAAATTTTGGTGAATTTGATATTATTTTAATAGGAGATTTCCGTCAATTACCACCATTTCGTTCTACGCCCATCTATAAGCAACCAAAACAGACCATCGTTGGATTGATTTTATGGTGAACTTTAAATTTTTCTCAGCTAAATGAAGTCATGCGTCAAGCGAGAGAATCAATAATTGCCTTCTATATTTACAAAAATTAGAAACGGCGAGCAACTTGATGAATTAGATTAACTCTGATCGAGTCTCGTTTTTGTCATGTGGAAGATGACCTAAGGTGTCTTCAAGATATGCCATTGTTCAACACTAACAATTCCGTCAATGAGTATAATAATAAAATATTGAATGCATCTGCGGACAGAATGACTTCAACTGCAAAAGATTTATATTTTGGTTGTACTTCAAAAGAACAAGAAACTATCGTACGTCAAAATTTACATCGATGTCATTAAATGATACACATGGATTGCCTTATTAAAAATTTTATGTGTGAATATATATATAATATTTATTACATGATTGGCTCAAATATTGATGTGACAGATGGATTGGCAAATGGTGCAGCTGGAAAGCTAGTTCATGTAGAAACAAATGATGAAGGATTAGTTATGACAATATGGCTTGAGTTTCCAGATTTACCTCAAATAGGGGGAAAATTAAAACGCAAAAATATCATTTTGCCTTATCTCTACAAAGAAACAGAATAATATCGACGACAAAATCAAATACTATGATTGATGCAGTGTTTTCTATATTCTTTAATGATATTGAGGGCGAAACCAAACTTTTTTATTTTAGCTACCACAAGTCTTTGATAACAAAAGTATGAATTGAAACACCCATAAGCATAATGGAAAAAGTCAAATAAATAATTATAGTTTCCTATAAATGTATACAATATTTTTTTTCCGTGTTATGTATTGAAAATGAAAATTTGGTTTATACTTTTACCTGTTCCATCCTAATTATTTTTTAAATACAATTTGAAATAATAATGATAATAATAAATTTTTTAATAAGATATAAGATTACTTTAAAATAAAACTTTATTATACAAATCAACACATATAAACCAAAGAAGTTAATTTCTACCACGTGTTCACACTGATACTTGCACACATTTTTTAAAATTTCTAATGGGCTGTGAATTGGTCATTCACTATTGCAGACCTAGTACATCGCCCGGAAGCTGGTATCACCTTTTTTAGTGCGGTAACCTATAGGCGGATACAAATCGCTGCAGGTAATTTTGACGCACAGTTTCCTCCCCAGAGGGAGGCATCTGAGATATGCGAACTTGTACCAGGATTTAATATTGTCGACAACATCCAAGCCAAACAGACACCCTAGGGAATTTTTACATGCCGTATAATCATACGACATAGCCTCTGTCGTTTTCCTGCATCATGAAAATCCACCGACTTGGGCCGGGGACGAACCCGCAACCTTGGGTACAGAGAGCCAGTGACAAAGCAACCATGCCACCCCACCGGCTAAATTTAATTAAGTTACGTGGTGAATTTCACACTTCATTGTTTTTTTTTCGTCAGTGAGTGAGTGAATATTAACGTCGCACTTTTCAGCTACACGAGAGTGTTTGACGACGGACCTTGTCACTTTGAACCATGGTCATGTGACAAGGACGACATCTATTTTTTCGTCAGATGTGCAAAATAAGAAAACGTAATTTACTTAAGTTTTGAGGCAGAAATTTTCTTCACCGCAGAAATCTAGTGTTAATAGCTGCAGTGGCACCGGTTCAAGTCCTGGTGCCATTGAACCGACGCAGTGTATGGGGAGGGGTACAATTCATAATCGGTCGAGGCTTAATATCCTCCCTTTAGAGTAGTGTGGTAGTTCGGAGAATGGGATGCTAATTCATTTGTCATCCTCTTGATTTGGCCATGGTTCAAAAATTTAAAAATATCATGTTTCATTTTAATCGCATGTACTTCGAATCCTTTGCTAGAAATAGAAAACCAACTCTATGAAATTATATATATATATATATATATATATATATATATAACACCACCTGTAAAGTGCGTAAAAAATGTACGGGAAACCCAAATGAAAACGACAGAAAAACTATATTTGCGTGGGAAAAATGGGATGCGCAGCTGTGTATGGAACACATGGGATGCATTTTTAATAAAATGAGCAAACTGATTGTAAGTAAGAGAATTTGCTGTTGTGTGTATTCCCTATTTTCTTTCCTTTTTCAATTCCTACTATTAGCTCACACTCTATATATTTGTTTATTGATCTTCGTGGAATTTTCAATCGTTAATAAAATGCATTTTAAAGCGCTCTATCGAGTTGAAATAATTTTATATACATGATTATTTTGGATGACAATATAGTAATTTAATTATAATTAACAAACATTTATTGATTAAGACTAATTATTGAAAGAATTACAAATACAGCCACGTTGGCATGATTTTTGGCGACTTAGCAACCTTTTTGGTGACTTGTGTAAAAACTTGAATTTTTTTTCCTCATATTTTAAAGCGCTCGTTTGCGAAATAAATAAACGCGAATTTAAATCAAATAAAAATAGAAAACAGTACCACAAACTTCACATTGTGGACTCTGAAATATAGAAATCAGAAAATGACATAACCTCTTAAATATTTTATTTAAAAGCTGGCACTTAATTCTCAAATGTAAGGAGACAGAGTGTTGATTAGAGAGGCACTGTAAAACAATAATAGGGTACCATGGAATTTTCAATCACAGTCAAATGTCAAAAAGGATCCTTCAGCTAGCACCCCGCACTCCGAACCTCCACACCGTGCCAACATCAGAACTTAGTGCCTCTACATATTTAAGAAACCATAGCTCCCTCTACATGGCGGGTCTTCAGTTGCACCAAAACTTGAATCCACGACCCTCCGACCAAGAGTTCAACTTCATAACCCCTACGCTGCCATAGCCACAAGGCAATGTGGGAGATGTTTTAGCTCCTGGGTTTTCCTGAAGACCAAGGTAGTCTAGTAGTCAAGGTCGCGGACTCATGGATGACTTGTAATGAATTCGAGCACAATTGCTCTTGACCATGGTTCCAAATTACGTGGTCCGTCGCCAAAAGCCCTAGTGTAGCTGAACAATGCGACGTTTATATTCAATCAATCACTCAAGCAAGCCCAGTTGCTACTGTGAAGTCCACCATTGTAAAGAGGATGATGCACCTTAAAGTATCCAACTACCCTAAAATCGTGATTTTTTCAAAAATTCAGAAACATTTTTTAATGGTTTTATTTTATAAGCCATCTTATAAGCTTAATAAAAGCGGCAGTTTTGTTTGTTGACGTAGCCATTACACCAGAAGTGCGCTTCATCGCTAAACAAAATTTGCTTATGAAAATCGCGCGACCATTATTTTCGAACTAAAATTGCACAATTTGAAAGCGTTGTTCAGGCGTGAGTCTATTCATGATGAATTGCCAAACCAAACTGAGAATAAATCACTTGACAGCTGTTAAATATTGGTCGCCATCTTTGAAAGTAATGCCTACTTAAACTTCTATACCTGAAAAAAACACTCTGTATATATATATATATATATATATATATATATATATATATATATATATATATATATATATATATATATATATATATATATATATATATATATATGGGGAAATGACTACACCCTAAGGATGATAAATGATTTATTTAACAAGATGAAATATCTAGATTATATTATATATTATATATACTGAACAGCAAAGGAGAACGTCTTTCTCCTACGTCTAAAGCTTAGCGTCCCTAACGTTCGTCTACATATTTTCCCGTGTGTCCTTTTAGTCGGACATTCCTAACGGGGTGTGATGTCAGTGTGGACTGCTCCACCCTAAGTACAGGGGAGAGGTTGTCCATTGCACATATCCAACCCTACATCGGCCATCATGACCGGGATTGCGACCTCGCCTGATTACATAAAATGCACAGATACATAGTAATGAAATATTAAAAATGTACACAGTTACACAGTAGATGAAAGAACTATGCACAACACAAAATATCATCAAAGAAAAGTACTAAAATACTGAAAAATGTACAAATTTAAAGTAATATTTCATAAGTAGGAAAAATTTCATACATTATCCCTGGGGTAAAAAAATTATGTTAACGATACAAATAAGATCAAGGCTAAAATAAAAATTCTGGAATAAGGAACAGGAACATATTGAAGCAAGATGCTCCTACTTCTAAACACTTAAATTTGTACTAAAATGAAATAAGAAAATGTTAGAGTCATTCAATAAAAATGGAATCAAAAATAAATAAATAGATAAAAAGTCTGTTGTTAATGTTCATAACGAAAGTCTTTCACAGGAAGAAAAATTGTGAACAGTTTTTAATGGAGAAATCAAGTAGAGTTAGTTTGGCTTGGCCAGAGTTTCATGAATTCTGCACAAGTAGACGTTTTTGATGGTCCGTCGACAAAATCACACTTTTCTACGTCATAAGTGTCATTGTGCTTGACTTTTGTAACTTTGTATGGTCCGAGGTATTTTTGCTTAAGTTTCAAGCCTGGACCAAACTGAGTGCGTTTAATTGCTACAAGGTCATGTAGTTGATATTTTTGAGCTTGTCTGCGTCGGAGATTGTACGTGCGGCGATTCACATCTTGAACTTTGTAGATTTGCTTTTTGACATCTTGACGGAGAGCATCACATTTTTCTTGGAATTGAGCTGTAATCTCATCGTTAAGAAGTTCGACAATCTCAATGTCCTGGCAGGACTTCATCTTGGTGCCGAAAAGGAGCTCAAATGGAGTCATCTTGATGCTTCTTTGAAAAGTTGAGTTCAGGATTTCTTGCAGGTGGGGTACGTGAGAGTACCATTTCTCAGGATCGTCGACAGAAAGTTTTGACAGCACAGCAATGATGGTGGAATTTTGTTTTTCAATTTGGCCATTAGATCTTGGAAGACCAGTTGTAATGGAGATATGAAGGATGTTTTACTTTTTACAGTAATCTTCAAATGCGGAGGAAGTAAATGCGGATCCTTTATAAGTGATAATCCTAGCGGGGTTTCCGAAGACATGTCTTTGGTTTTCTAATCGATTTATGACTTCTGCAGCGTCCGTAGATCTAGTGGGATACAGCCATGCAAATTTACTGAATGCGTAATCACTGCAAAAACATTCTTATATTTCTTAGAAGTTGTCGCTAGGAACCCAAATGATCTAGATGAAATGTATGGAGAGGTAAATCGTTTTTTTCTATCGGATTAAGCGTGCCATCTTGTTTACTACGTTTCCGATTTGTGAGAATGCATGTAACACAGTTTTGAATGCATTTTTCAACTTTGTCTTTAAGTCGTGGGATGTAAAAGTCTTTGCTAACTAAATCTTGTGTGCGTAGAACAGCAAAATGTCCACGTTCATGTGCAGTTTTAATGATGTTAGCCTGCATTTCGTCAGGTACCACTAGTAAATCGGTGTCATTGACTGTTTTGTAAAGAAGTCTGTTTTTTACGATATAGTTATCATGCGGCGTTGTTTCTAGAAGCGTCTTTATCGTTGTTATGTGGTCATCAGCCTGTTGTGCGTTGAGAAATCGAAGATGGACACTATTTTGGATTTTCATACAATGTGGAGGTCGACTGAGAGCATCCACATGAGCCATCTTTGAGCCTGTACGGTGTTCTATTGTATAATTAAGTGCTTGGAGATAAAGTACCCATCTGGCTCTCCTGGGGTTAAGCTCTTTTTTACTTAGTGTTTTGACGAGGGTGTCACAGTCAGTAATAATTTTGAATGATGTTCCTAATACATAAATGCGAAACTGTTTAAGTGCTCCGACCGTTGCAAAGACTTCTAGTTCAAAATTAGTGTACTTTCGTTCAAGGTCTGATGTCTGTTTTGACATGTAGAATACAGGGTGAAACTGGTTGCCATGTATGGATTTTTGGAGTAAGATTGCACCCAAACCATCGATTGACGCGTCAGTGTGAATTTCAGTGGGAGACTTTTGGTTAAAAATACTTAAAACGGGTTGTTGGGAAAGTAAGTATTTTAATTTTTGAAATGCTGTCTGTTGTTCAGCATAAAATTGGAAAGGGGAGTCTTTACGAAGGAGGTCACTCAAAGGTTTTGCTATGGTCGAATATGAGGGTAAAAACTTTCTAAAATAGCCAGTAAGACCTAGAAATCGGCAAACGTCTTTAATATTTTTAAGATCAGGATAATTAATAACAGCTGTAGTTTTGAAGGGAAGGAAACAATCTACCGTTTTCTATAATATGGCCAAGAAACTGAATTTTTATTATGTAAAAATTGACATTTTTTAAACTTTATTTCAAGTCCTTAATCACAAGCTACCTGTAGAACAATTTTTAGATATCCAAGGGCTTGGGACTCATTAGCAGCGGGAATAACGACATCATCCATATCTGGGAGAACAATACTTTTCGAAATCAGATGTCGGAAAAATGGCATTTATTTACCGCATAAAGGTGGAAGGACAAGTACTCAGTCCAAAAGGCATTCGTCTAAATTGATACTGACCATTGTGAGTAACAAAACTAGTAAATTTGCGGCTCCTTTCATTTACCGCGACATGGAAAAATCCATTTTTTAGATCTAGAGTAGTAAATATTTTAACATTTTGGACACAATCTAAAATATCGTCAATTAAAGGAAGAGGATAGTTATCTTTAATAAGTTTGCGATTTAAGCGTCTATAATCAAAGCAAACTGTTGATTTCCCGTCTTTTTTCTTTACTACCACAACTTGACAAGCGTAAGGGGATGAACTCGGCTCAACAATTCCATTTTTAACCCATTCATCAACTTGAGCGTCCACTATATCTCGTTCAGCAAATGGCAAACGTCGGGGCTTATGAAATATCGGTTCGTCATCGGTGAGAGCGATATCAAGCTCAATGTTTACAGTTTTTGTTTTTAGGCGTGTATGTGGATAGCAGTTGTTCGACTTCAGCTCGATTATGTTGAGAAACATTTTGACCGATATCAAATGTGGGTGAACCGTCAGAAATCGTCATAATAAAATTTTCATTTGCATTATCATAGGGTCTTAAAATTTGTGCAAATTTTACGCCTGTAGGCGATATATTTAGATGTGCTTGTTTAACTACGTCACAACCGATTATAAGGACATAATTTGTACAAGAATTTGGTAAACAGAAATAGTAACAGGAAAAATTTGATCATCGATAGTAATTTCAGAATCAAAAGTTCCTATCACATTAATTCGCGAAAAACCAAAACCTGTTAATAATGTGTTGGTTTGTTTCATTGGCGGTGCATCTATATTTATGTAAGTAGAATTTCTTAATAGTGTTAAATTGCTGCCTGTGTCTACTAACCCGTTAAGTTTACAACCAAAAATTGTTACGTCTTTACACATATTAATAGGAGAAGACAATTCATGCACAGCATTTACACAGAAGGTGGTGTAGAAGTGTTATTTAAATTAGCTCGTCGGCATTCAAATGATTTGTGTCGATAAAGATTACAAGAGAGGCATCTGGGGCCACGTGAATGATTAGGACAAGATTTTGATAGATGACCTATATCATTACAATTAAAACAAGTTGTTTTTAGTTGCGTCAGAAACGTTATATCTTGTAGGTTTTCGTTGGAAGCTTTGTTGATTAAATTCGCGTCCTCGGCTTTCATATGAATGACGAAAATTCGGTGAATTAGAGTTATGTATTCCCATGTTTTTAATGACAGTTTCATAGGTACGTAATTTCTGCTTAAATTCGGAAAATGAGGTTGCACCATAGAGGATTATTTTATCTGAACGAGGCCCATCAATTCCATTAATGACGTACTGGATAATTGATGCTTCGTCAATTTTTGAATCACATCTATTTGCTAATTCACGCATGGAATTAAAATATTGCATTAAAGTCTCGGTTTTATACATTTTCCTTTTTTCTAATTCACGGTGGATTTCTATTGAAGTGACTGAATCCGAAAATTCTTCAATTAAAGCTTTTTTGAATGACTCGTATGTATTTAAATTTCTTTGTGAAAAAAGAAATGATTTAGCAGTTCCACATACTAGACGTTTCGCGAAAATTAATTTTTGAGAAGAACTGATAGCTGGGAATAAATCAAAATTTTTTTCAACATCGCGAAAGAAACTATTTACAGAATAAAAATCTTCCCCGATAAATTTCCTACTAGTCGCCGAAATATCCCGCAATAAATTCCAAAACTGGGTATTCATCTCTGTAAGGGAAGCTTCGTTTGAATAGGGAGGAAAAGTATTTTTGTGTACAAAGAGATGAAACGTTTTGATGTGCCGGCATGAAAGAATAACCTTGAACGCTGGGTAGGGGAGAATTACTGACCGGATGTTGAAAAGGGAGTGCTGGTCTGTCCCTTCCGATGAAAAATTCCTGTCTAACGTGATTCGTTTTCGAAACGTGGTTTTGAAACTGCGTTTTCGCCTTCAGAAAAGGATGCCTCTGAATTATTTAATGTTAGTTGGAATTCATCTGTTCGTCAAAGCTTTAAATATAATATTGCATAAATTTTGCTCATTTGTTTCTACGTCTAAATGCAATAAATTAGCGACTGAGATAAAATCAGGCAATGATAATTCGGTTAAAATTTTTTCTTTGTGTTCTTCAACTCTAAACTCTTTAGGGAATGCAGAAAAATTTCTTATTTTATTTCGCGAAGAACGGTCAAATTCGGTGAATCCTAATATAGAATTTAATGTTCTTACAGCACGAGTTGTACCACATTTCAAAACGAATTAGCAATTATAGGAATATCGCCTAATTTAATATTTTTACAGGACATCTTAATATACAAAATTAATCACTTTGAAAATTTATAGACGGTGCATTGCTGTAATCAAGATTTCCTATCACACTCTGAGTTAAAACTACTAAATACAGTAATTTTAAAGCCAAAATAAACAAAAAAATACGCTTAATTAAATTTTGCCTACCTGGGGTTGAGGAGCAGTCCGTACAATAAATCCAAATCCAGTTGAGGTACTAAATGAATCCAAGAAAAGAAATTCCAACAGCAACACGTTTTTACGCTTTTTGCAATGTAGCGTCCACTGAAGAAAAATATTAACGCGTCTTAAAAATTTTCTCTCGTCTAGAGGAGATTTTCCTTAATATGCAAGAGATAGGCCGAGCCCCCAAAATATGGGAAAATGACTACAACCTAAGGATGATAAATGATTTATTTAACAAGATGAAATATCTAGATTATATACTGAACAGCAAAGGAGAACGTCTTTCTCCTACGTCTACAAAGCTTAGCGTCCCTAACGTCCGTCTACATATTTTCCCGTGTGTCCTTTTAGTCGGACATTCCTGACGGGGTGTGATGTCAGTGTGGACTGCTCCACCCTAAGTACAGGGGGAGAGGTTGTCCATTGCACATATCCAACCCTACATATATATATATATATATATATATATATATATATATATATATATATATATATATATATATATATATATTAAACAAACAATTCACTGTCAGTAGGAACGATTGCTTTTCTGTATTTTTAAATGAAGGTGTACTCTCCTAATCATTAAAAAAAATTCAGGAAATACATTACCTTTAAAATTGTCTAAAATGTCGTTCTTTTTTTAATTATTTATTTTTTAATTGTGAGACTTTTTTTCAGTATTTGTAAAAAAACTTTGAAGTCCGAACCTAAAAATATATGTGTCCTATGCATTTAACTCTTTTACTTAATTAACTGACATTTAACCCTTTAACTTACTTAACAGACATTTAACCCTTTTTCATTTTTTCAGGCATTTTTTTTTTACGATTGTAGTGTATTTAAAGTGTTAAGGCTTTTCTTGATTATAAATGAAAATTTTTGAAACATTTTCTGGTTATTTCGCGTATAATGTTTGATGATTCTAATCATCAAATAAATATATACCGGAAGGTTATTTTTTTGAAAAAAAATATCTCTAAGGTAAGTATAGATTTTTTTTATCGTTCTTTTCATGTCCGAGGTGAAAGAAATTCTAAGAATATAAGTATAACTCATAATACCAATTCCATGCACAGCATTGGGAAAGCTCCTTCTAAGAAGTTTAGAAAAACAAATTGTTCACAAATATAAACATTTGTAGATTTAGAAGAAATTTTAAAAGACAAATATTTATTTAACAAAATTTCAAATAATTTTGTTATTGATAAAATGTGCTTTTAGTTTTGATATGTATATTTCATGTGTATTTGATTAAGGTATATGTAAGCTTATTCAAGAAAAAATTTGTTTTCGGTACCGTGTCCCCTCAAATATAATTGTCATTGATTGTAGTTTTTAATTTTCGTTTCATTTAAATGACTTATTCCGATTCTTAATAACATTACAAATTTTTCTTGTCGGGAAATTTATATTTAAGTAATAATATTTAGCTCACTATTTTGATTTGTATTCTTCTTCTCAGAGGTGCATAATTAATATACACTCATGGACAAAAAAATCAGCGCACCAAGAAGGAGTCATCAAAATGAAACGAAATTTTGCTTAAGTAATGGAAATCAAAGAAAAAGGATAATTTGTTTCAAAGAAAAAGGGAAAAGAAGGCAGGATTTAATTATCTGTTGAACCCCCTGTAGTGCGAAGGCACGATGCGATACGATCTATCATTGAGACATTTAAGTTCTGTTTGATGTGTTGAGACATTTCATTCCATATGTGTTGTAACCTTGTCTCTAGTTCATTCAAACACGTGGAATGCCCAACTCGCTGTCCCAAATGATCCCCGATAGGCTTGATTGGAGACAAATCTCAGGATCGTGCCTCCTTGCCGTGTGAGGACGAGCTTTTTCTTGTAGAAAAATGGCTCCTGGCAGCCGTTCCATGACGGGCAACATATGTGGTTGCAGTATGTTATGGACATATCACTGGACGTCATGGTGCCACGGATTATTACTAGATGTGACCGTGTATTTTGGCAATGGTACCCCATTCCATCACACCAGATGTGGGAGTGGTGTGTCTCTGTAAAGCAAAAGTAATATTGAGGCGTTAAGCACAGGGTCTCTGCACATGAACACGATTGTCATCACTGATGATATTGAATCTGGATTGGTCGCTAAAGACGACCTGGTTCCACTCCGCTGCAATCCTGTTTCCTCGTGTGCGTCACCACTCAAAATTATGAGGTGTCGATGAGTTGGCGTCGAGGACAGTACACGTAATGGGCGCCGCAATCCCAGATGTCCTTCAGTCATGCGCCTTGTATGGTATGAGAAGACACAAATGCCCCTAGTAAAGATGCTACCTGAAACTGGATGGCGGCCAATGAAGAATTTGGCTATACGCGTACATTTTTTACAATGTGGCGTTCTTCTCCACGATTGGTCTGTCGAGGGCGTCCTGTGCCTTATCTTCATGTAAATGACATTTCTCGTATCCACTGGTCCCAACACCACCTCACACCAGAATCTGAGCAACCGAATTGGCGAACTACTCCCCTAGCTGACCACTCAGCTTCCATCATGCCGATGATTCTACCCCTCTCAAACTGTGACAGCTACTCATATTGTCTTCCAAAACGGCGAAATGACATGTCTACCTCAGCTCTTGCTTTGTAAATGATTCAGCACAGTCAAACTAGCTTTGGTTACCTGTTGTATACTCCACGGAGAGGAACGCTAAACGCCCCTCTACCGGCTATACGTAATGCGCAATAATGCTGCACTTCTAATCCTTTAAATATCTCAATCCTTTACGCCAAGTTTTGTTACAAGCCCACAATTATTTCTTCGTGCACTAATTTTTCGTCCATGAGTATAGATAAAAAATTATATTGTTTATCCAAGAGCAAAACAGAATTAATGTTTTATTCATACAGATATAAATGTAATATTAAGTAAAAAATCGTAAAATCAATTTTTTTTCATCAGAAAAATTTCCAATACTCCTCTTCACGATTGCGTATACTGGAATCTTTTTTCAAACCTTTGGCTCTATCAGACCACTGATGTATATTTCGGTTGTTTACCATGACCACAGCGTATGATGGTGGAACAGTTACATAAATATTTCTTTGGAAAAGGAATAAGGTTGATCTTGAGGTCTCATTCACTTATCTCTATAGTAGCAAACCTAAAATAAAATTTTAATGAAGACATTAGACATAATGACATATATTGGAAAATGGTAACTTCTTTTAGGCGATTGTATTTTCTTACGATAGGACCTCTGACTTCATGAGACTGTAAATCGGAAAGATGCATGTTAAATCTACCCTATTTCCATGTCCATAAATTATCATTGCTTATTATGGTAATTAATTCAAATGAAATCATGCGTAAACTATATAAAAAAATAAACTAATTTCCGTGCAAAAAGAAACTTACATAAACACAAAATATATCTATGGACATAAAGAAAATAATAATGTGAATTCATACTTCAGTCAACAAAGAAAAGTTTTATGTTAGTTACTTTTTATTAAACAATTACAATTAATATAAATATGTGCATACATAGGACATAATCACACTATTAAATGACAAAATGTAAACGATTTTCCTTGCAGTTTAACATTTTCCTTTCTATATAGGGTGTCAAACTATTATTTTTTATTACTAATCATTAATTAAGTTTAATTATTTCAATAAATTAGTATAGAAAATAAACCACATTCTAAGAATTTTGGTAACTCCAGGTGGGATTCAAGCCACCGACTGTTGAAAAAGAAATAGAATGCACTATTCATTGCGTTACAGAGACAAAAAAAACAATTTTCATTTTTATATATAGTGTTGGACTATTATTTTTGTTCGTTACTACTTATTTATGAATTAAATTTGATTAATGGATTAATATTTAAAAAAAACTGCATTAACATCAAGTACCATCCACTATAAGTTTAAAAATGTATTGGAACTGGAGGGGATGAATAAAAAATATTTCATTAACGATTGAAAATTTGAACAAGATATATATATAGATAGATATCTGGATATAAATAGAGAGGGAGTGAAGGAGGGAGGGAGGGTGAGGTAGAGAGAGGGAGAGAGATAAAATAGTAAAAAGTAAGATTATTTACAATATCCCTATATATATATATATATATATATATATATATATATATATATATATATATATATATATATATATATATATATATATATATATTACATTGTATAAATAGGGAGGGTGTGAACTAATAGTGTAAATTTAATAATCCTTAAATCTTAAGGAAAATCTTTTCTTTGAAATTAAAAAAAGGAATATTTAAAATATTTATTTACTTTTGAAAAATAATTTAAATAAACACAATAAAATTTATATTTCGCTTTCGTGAAGTATTATTTTTGTGTTCTATACCTTTCTTCTTTAGAATGGAATCATTTTTCTCAGATTATATAAATGCGTGTGTATGATTTTTAACCTACCGTATAATTCGGCGTAATTTTGTACGGATGAAATATTTTCTTTTACTTCACTAAATCCTTTATAGCAAGTGCTTCTCACTCTACGGATGGAAGTAACGCTTGTCTTATCCTCATCCAAAATAAAGACGCCTCCGCTCGGCGTCATTGTATTTCCCCAAATAAAAAAGAACAACTGCTTTGTGCCTTGGAAAACCCCCGCTGTCTTTCCTAAACAACCGAGAGATTTTCGCATCTTTTACAATATCACCGCCAGATGGTGCTGACAATAAACTCCGCTGTAAAATGTTTGAAGCACCTAAAGACACCTCGCTGCGAATCGAATGCAATTGTGGAACGTGCCTTTTCGAACACACTCCTTGGAATTGCTAGCGGAATATACCCATCTTTGAAGAAAAGAGGAAAGGGGATAAAAAGAAAGGGTTCTTTATGCTTTTGGCGCCAAAACTAGTTACCGAAAAACATCGTAAATGAACGCTTATAATCCTTTTTCAAACATATTCGGCAGCACTTTCGGTAGTTTGTGGTAATAGCTCTCTATTTTAAAAATGGATATTTTAAATTTTTGTTTAGTTAGAGGAAAAATAAATTCTTATTAAGATTCCGTTAATTGCGTCATTATTTTTATATTAATGTTTGTAAATTTCTTTAAAGATTAAATGTTGAATCTTACAATATACCTTTTTGTTCTCTTTGTGAAGATTTTAGCTATTCAAAAAGTAACGATAATAATTTTAAGTAAAACAAACATTTAAAGAATAATGTGACTGTATTAATTATTTTTATATAAAAAGAGAAATTTATAGTAATCATAACTTAGAAAAGTATTTCTTAAAATTTTTTTCTACCATAATATTTGCTTAATACCGGAATAGACAGTTGGCTTGGCTCGAGAAATATTAGAAGACTGCACCTTTTTCGAATGATTGCATTCATAGTATAACTTGAATTCTCAGAAAAAAGGTATACATTGTACAATAAAAGTAATAAAAATGATTAAGGCAATGCCTACTTAGGTCGACAAATAAAAATTATATTTTAGTTACTTTTTATTAAATAGTTATAATTAAAATAAATATGTATATACAGGTGACAGAATCGCAATATTAAGTGACAAGGTAGTAAGAAATTTTCCTTTTTCCTTTTTATATATAGTGCTGGACTACTTTTGTTTGTTTGTTACTATTCATTCAGTAATAAAATGTAATTATTCGAAAAAAATAGAATAGAGTAAAAATGCAATCCCATCCTCAGAAATTAGACCATCCCAGGTAAGATTAGGACCCACTATCTTTGAGTTTGATATCCAACGCGATATCTTTTGAGCTACAGGGAAACAGCGAACAATATTACTTTCTATATATGCTGTAAGACTATTTATTTTGTGTTTGATACTATTTATTCATTTTTAATTTAATTAATATTTGGAAAAAAACTGTATTAGCATCAAGTGCCATCCACTACAAGTTTAAAAAAATGTATTTGAACTTGAATAGATGACTATAAAATATTTTGTGAACGATTGAATATTTAAACAATGTACACTCACACACGCACGTACGCACGCACGCACACACACACACACACACACACACACACACATACACACATATATATATATATACATATATATATTATATATAGGGAGAGTGTGAATTAATATTAGGAATTGAAAAATCAATAAATAATGTATAATTTAAATAAATGTAGTTTTGTTCAGGTTATACTGCTAATTTCATATCATCTAAATATCTATACTTTAAAACGCATTTCAATTTTCATTAAATGAGTCAAATATACCCTATCACACTTCTCTATTATAATTATTCTTGTTTTGAAATCAAGAATGAGATAGGCTTGTAGAAATTCTGATCCCACACTGCATTTGAATTAAAGCATTAATTCGAAATGTAATTTAACATTAATTTTGTGACAGCTTTCTGTTTAATATAATTGATAGAATTTCTATAAATCCACTACAAGTATAAGGTAATGTACCTAAAATTGCATTCCAAAATGTTTAACATATGTTTAATTAGTGTACAATAAACAAGTTATTTCCAGATTCTGGACATAAATACAAATTGAATTCATACTATTTCTGGCCGAATTATAGCATAGCAAAAAGTATAAAATTATTTCAACGAAAAAAAAATTGGTGTATTAAAATTAAATGATGCAATCATATGAGGAACTCTTGGAAGAATTTTGTATTTGTCTCTAAAATAATACTAAGATTAAAAATAAAAATTATACAATTTATACAAATCAATAATCTTGATTGATTGATTGATTTAATATTAACGTCACACTGTTCAGCTACACGAGGGCTTTTGGCGACGGACCACGTAATTTTGAACCATGGTCAAGTGACGTGGACGACACCTGAGCTGGCACCCCCTCTCCTAACTACCACACCACACCAACGGGAGGACGTTTCAGCTCTCGACAGATTTAACGTGCATCGCTGCCCTACACGGAGGGTCTTTAGTGGTACTGGGATCGAACTCGTGACCAGGCAAGCCACGATCCTATACCTATACCACTCGGCTACCGCGGCCACTCAATAATCTTGAGAGCTACTGTTAAGCCATTCGTGAGTTGAATGTGAAGGTAATTAAAAGTCAATCTAACTTGGAAATATGAATATTTGTGATACATTACTAAATAAACGATTCATATCCAAAGATTTTAACACAATTTATAATTTATTTATATGGATAACTACAAATAAAGTTAATTGGGTTTTTTTTAGCTCAACAATAACTAGTAAAAATTTTATAATTTTCCATTTTTTCTGAATTTTTCTAACTAGAAATATGTTACGTTATACGTAATTAATAAAATTTATGACTATTGATCTATGTTTATTACTCTGAAAGGAGAGGTACGTTAATAGAACTTAATCGAAATTCCTTTCTATCGTCAAAAATTGTAACATTAATTATTTTATTTTTCAATTGTATCTCTATATCTAAAAATTTCCCTTCAAAGTTTGTTAGTTGTCAGTATCCAATTAAAGTATCCAGGTTAAAATTTAGTTTTTAGTTTTAAATTCTATTTCTTACCAAATATGATGATGCCATCTATGTTACAAAAAATATAAAATTTGAACAGTCTGAAGCTATTTCCATATATAAAAATATAAATTTAATTTAGCTAGACAGTTTCAATGGTCCATTTTGTGGCAAACCTTTAATCTATAGATAGTAATTTCTATTAAAATGTATGTAATCCTCTTTTAATTATAACCTAATGAGAGCATTGTAGTTATAAAAATTAATAAAACTTTTTAAATAAACTCTTTTTATGGACTTTTGGAAAACAAATAAATTTACATTCATACATAAATTTAAAAAATAATAAAAGTAAAATAAAAGTAAATTTAAAGTAAAAAGTAAGTTGGAAAAAAAATCTTGAAAGTCTGTAGATGAATGTGAAAAGTTAAGATTCCGAGTACGTTTTGAATCGTGATGTTCCAAATGTGGGCAGACGAATATTCTTTTAATAATTAGGTTCACTTAGATTAGAAAACACGTATGATATTGTTTTAAATATATTGTTAAAATTAAAAACGATTTAAATGTAATATTTTGGCAAAAATGAACATAGAATGATTTATTTTCCAAATATTCTTCTTTTATGGAAATTGATTCTGTAATAATATATTTGCATATATATTGCTCAGATCTCTGTACAGAGCTTGAACTAGGAGTTTTGAAATACATAATTTAAAAGTGGATTTATCTATATTTCAAAACATAAAAACGGAGAAATTTTAACAGAAAAACACTGATAGTCATTTCCATTGGTAGTAATTCTGAAAATGTGAATTTTTCAAAAGTCGTAGTTCAGGGTCTTCGAAGATGTCTAGTGAGTGAGTGAGTGAGTGAAGATTAACGTCGCACTGTTTAGCTGCACGAGGGCTTTTTGGCGACGGACCACGTAATTTTGAACCATGGTCAAGTGACGTGGACGACACCTGAGCTGGCACCCCCTCTCCTAACTACCACACCACACCAACGGGAGGACATTTCAGCTCTCGACAGATTTAGCGTGCATCGCTGCCCTACACGGCGGGTCTTCAGTGGTACTGGGCTCGAACTCGTGACAAAGCCAGCCACGATCCGATGCCCATACCACTCGGCTACCGCGGCCCTCCGAAGATGTCTAAGCTATATGTAAGCGAATATTATTATTATAGAAACATGTTTCATAAAAGGAGAATGTTTTGAAAAAAAGATAATTTTAAAAAAAAATTTTGCCGAATTATTTCATTTAAATAATTTTTTGATTTAATAATATTCTTAAATAAGTTTTATACTTGCGTTCTAATCTAAGTGATATTGCTAAGTGATATTGAATATTATATATGCCAGGCCCCAGGCCTGCTGGTAAAATGAGGAGGGCATCATCTTCAAAATATTTCTTTATTTCGCTTCCATCACATAAAATCTAACATGGCGGCCCTTTGCCACGCAACCGGGTGTTACAAAAGACAACATCTCAGCGAGGAGACACCAGCCAAACCTTTTCTAGTATGCGTTCGCCTTCGTCAGCGCTCGTTGCACCTTTAAATAGGCTTATTTACCCACAAATCCTTACGCGATGGTAAAGAGTTCGCTCTATTTTCATTTATTACTTCCTTAATTTTCAATCTAAACTTTTAAAACCTGACATATATATATATATATATATATATATATATATATATATATATATATATATATATATATATATATATATATATATAAATCTCGTGTCACAATGTTTGTCCTCAATGGACTTCTAAACCACTTAACCGATTATAATAAAATTCGCACACCATGTGCAGTTCGATCTAACTTGAGAGATAGGATAGTTTAAATCTCAAATTATAGTCGCAATTTTAATTTATTGCTAATTATTGTCTGTTATTATTTGACAGTCACAATTATCTGTTAACTCCAAATGATTCTAACAGATGTCGATACCTTTCGACTGGGTTGAGTAAGTAATCAATAGATGGCGCTGCTATGGTAAATCTACGAACGTGTCATATAAGCTATATTTTAATAGCATAATTACCACGTGTTGTTGACGCTATAAAATTAATTAAATTTATTTTGTAGTGAACGAAATACCGTATAATTCAATTATTTCCACTTTTAAATTTTTGGTGTTAGCATAGCCGGCCACGTGTTACTTAGACTGATGTAAGTATTATCAAATAATTATAAAATTTAATTAAAATGTCAATGCAAAAATGATACACAATTTCCTACACTTTTTCAATAGTTGTACAAATATTTTTTTTTTATTGTTTTCATTTAACCGCTATTAAAAAATATTTAGCACTTATTATTTCAATGTGCTATGATAACAAGTTTTTCAGATTTTTTTCTTATATTTAAACGATTAAATTAGTATTTCAATTCTTATTGAAATTATTATTTAAACTCTATAATTTAAATATGTACATGTCAGTATTATCACATAATTATAAAAGTTAATTAGAATGATTTTCAATTTTTTTTCTCATATTTAAACGATAATTTATTATTTTCAGTCAAATGCCACGGAAAAAATCTAACCTCAACAACGCGAGCACCAGAGAGGCACGACGCAAACGTATTAAAAGAGCCCATCAGTTGGCAGAACAAATTGAATCAAGAAATCTAGCACAAAGAATCAGTACAGCAGAAGGTCATGCACAAGAATCTCAAGAACAGTGTAACGAACGTCTTCAAGAGAATATCATAAGAACAAGAGCAGCAGGAGAACGAGACATAGCCACAGTAGGAGCACAGGAACAATAATTTCAATTTACACATGTAAGTAATATCACATAGTTTTATAAAAGTTAATTAATATATCAATTAGAAAATGGCACAAAACTCCCCACACTTTTTCAATAATTGTAGAAAAATTTTATATTATATTTATTTAATCTCTATTGAAAATTATTTTGCACTTATTATTTCAATGTTAAATTATTATTTTCAGTCAAATGCCACCGAAAAATCTAACCTCAACAACGCGAGCAGCAAAGGGTCGCGACGCAAACGTGTTGAAAGAGCTCAGCAATTACCAGAACAAATCGAAACAAGAAATGCAGCTCAAAGAATCAGGACTGCAGAAAGTCGTGCACGAGAATCTCAAGAACAGCGTGACGAACGTCTGCAACAGAATATTACGAGAACAAGAGTGGCACGAGAACGAAACATAGCTACAGTACGAGCACTAGATCGACAAAGGCAACGGATCAGCCGCTCATTAACACGTGCATCATTCGTTCGGCTTGCTTTTGAATATGCACCAGATATTAACTACTCAGCGCATTCAAAAATTGCTATCGGTGGAATGGATAAAGTATGTCAATATTGTCATGCATTGAAATTTCGGAATGAAGCAGCCGGCATGTGCTGCGCATCAGGAAAAGTTGTGCTGTCACCTCTACCCGCTCCGCCGGAGCCTTTATTATCCCTTCTTACTGGCAATTCAGATGATTCCAAATTATTTTTTTGCGTAAGATACGCAAATTTAATTCTTGCTTCCAAATGACGTCATTTGGGGCAACTAAAATTTGCGATCGTGCATCCGATGGACGTAATTTTGAAACTACATTCAAAATTCAAGGCCAGGTGTACCATAAAATCGGATCACTGATGCCAATGCCTGATAACAATCCGAAATTTCTTCAAATTTATTTTATGGGCGATTGTGAAGAGCGCGTGACGATTCGGTGCCTGTATAATTTTATTGAACAAGCAGAGGAAAGAGCAATTGTGATATTATTGGAAAATTTTTTAGAAGATCACAATCAACTAATTCAATTGATCAAAAGAGTTTCGCCACGACTGCAAAATGACAATTATCAAATCGTCATAAAAGCCGACAAAGTACCATTAGGGTGAACATGCTGGTAGATTCAACGCTCCAACTGTTGATGAGGTTGCTGTTATCATGGTTGGTGATCCAGTTGACAAAAGATCTATAAAAATTACACGGCGAGACAACACTATCAGTACGATTTCGGATCTACACCGTTCATATGACGCACTACAATATCCATTGATATTTTGGCAAGGACAAGATGAATATCACCTTAATATGAAACAGTATGATCCAAATACCGGTAAATTTGATAATTACCTGTTTACTTTCTTACTATATGTATTGATTTAATTTCGTGTTGCATTTTATTTTTTATTTTTTTAGGTGATTACAGAAATAATAAAGTTAGCTCAATGAACTACTACGCACACCGAATAATGGTTAGACAACATCAAGACAATTATATCCTTCGATATCGTCAGCTGTTCCATCAATACATTGTTGATATGTATGCTAAGGTCGAAAGCGAACGCTTGCGATTCCTTCGATTTAATCAGGCAAAACTACGATCGGAAGAATATATTCACTTACGAGATGCTGTTGCTGGAAACATCGATGGAAATTTAAATCCCAATGACATCGGTAATGCTTTCATTTTACCTTCAAGCTACATCGGCAGTCCACGGAACATGCAGGAATACATGCAAGATGCGATGACTTACGTACGTCATTACGGCCGACCGGATTTATTTATTACATTCACATGTAATCCGATTTGGGAAGAGATACAAACTTTACTATTGCCAGGACAACAAGCCATTCATCGTCATGATTTAACTGCACGTGTGTTTAAACAAAAATTGAAATCCTTAATTGATTTTATTGTTAAATATTCAATTTTTGGTATCACACGTTGTTGGCTGTATACGATAGAGTGGCAAAAGCGAGGTTTGCCTCATGCCCACATTTTGGTTTGGCTTAAAGATAGAATCCGTCCTGAAGAAATCGATCAAATAATTTCAGCCGAAATTCCAGACCCATTAATTGATCAAGAATTATTTGATATTGTCACCAAACACATGATCCATGGTCCATGCGGTGCTTTCAACATGACGTCACCGTGCATGGAAAATGGAAAATGTAAAAAAAAACTTCCCAAAGCCGCATAAGAATGACACGATCACGGATATTGATGGTTATCCAAAGTATCGCCGCAGAAGTACTGAGAATGGTGGCCACACATTTACAATGCGACTGCCGAACTTTCCAAATCAAGTTGAGTTTGATAATGAGTGGGTGGTACCACACTCACCACTACTTTCAAAAACTTACAAAGCTCATATCAATGTTGAGCTTTGCAGTTCTGTTAAATCAATTAAGTATATTTGTATAATTATGTAAACAAAGGCAGTGATTTGGCCATATTTGAAGTACAAAACATTAATAAAAATGACGAAATAGCACGATACCAAATGGGCAGATACATTAGCAGCAATGAAGCTATTTGGCATATTCTCAGCTTTCCATCCACGAAAGAGATCCTGCTGTCGAACATCTGGCAATACATCTTGAAAACGGTCAACGTGTATACTTCACTGAAGAAAATGTTCTCCAAAGAGCGTTCGAAGCTCCGAAAACGACTCTAACTGAATTTTTTACATTGTGTCAAAAACCTGATGTTTTTGGCCAATTCGCGAAGACATTGGTGTATGGTGATGTTCCACGTTATTTCACATGGAACAAATCCAGTAAAAATGGGAGCCACGGAAACAAGGAAAACCACATCCTTCCATTACAGGCATATTCAAAGCTAAGACATTGGGGAGACTTTACACGGTACATCCAAAGCAACGTGAGTGCTTCTATTTACGTTTGTTATTGGTGAATGTTCCCGGACCAACGTCTTTTGAATTTTTACGAACAGTTAATGGTCGAGTATTCAATACATACCAGGATGCATGTCGTGAACTGCAATTGCTAGAAGACGATAACCATTGGGACTTAACGCTTGCTGATGCTGCGTTGACATCAACACCGAATAACATTCGTCAGTTGTTTGCAATTATTTTGACGACATGTTATCCCTCGCAAGCACAAACTTTGTGGGAAAAATATAAAAATTGTATGACAGAAGACATCTTACACCGAATTAGACAAACAAATCAATCCCAAAACATAGATTATACACCAGAGATGTACAATGAAGCATTGGTCTTAATCGAGGATTTATGTGTTCTTATTTCAAATTTACCACTTAATCATTATGGTATGCCATCACCTAATCGTCCAGCCACCGACTTAGTCAATACCGATTTACAACGAGAAAATCAATATGACCATGGAAGTTTAGCAACAATTATCATGAACAGTGAACCGTTACTGACAGCAGAACAAAAAATTATTTATGATCGGATTATGCTGGCTGTTGCTGCTGAACAAGGCGGGTTTTTTTCTTGGATGCACCCGGTGGAACCGGTAAGACATTTTAATATCGTTGATTCTTGCCAAAATACGGTCGCAACAAAAAATCGCATTAGCAGTAGCATCGTCAGGCATTGCGGCTACTTTACTGGATGGTGGGCGAACAGCACATTCAACATTCAAGCTGCCATTGGACGTTCATAATAAACCAGATGCAATGTGTAACATCAAAAGAATAGTGGAATAGCTGCAGTGTTGCGGAAGAGTTCTATCATAATTTGGGATGAGTGCACAATGGCACACAAATATTCACTTGAAGCATTAAACAGAACTATGCAAGATTTAAACAGCAATATCAAACTTTTCGGTGGTGCTATCTTACTTTTGTCTGGTGACTTCCGGCAGACCTTACCGGTTATACCTCGCTCTACTTTCGCGGATGAGATTAATGCATGTTTGAAACAATCATTCTTATGGCGAAGTGTTGAAACACTTCGATTGACCATAAATATGCGAGTACAATTGCAAAATGATCCATCAGCACAAATATTTTCCGAACAACTACTACATATTGGGAACGGTAAAATAGAACTGCAACTAAATACGCAATGCATTAAACTACCAGACAATTTTTGCACTGTTGTTCAGGATAAAAATGAATTGATTCAGAGTATTTTCCCGGATATACAGAATAATTATTTGAATCATGAATGGCTTAGTCAACGGGCGATTTTGGCAGCCAAAAACGTTGATGTTGATGAAATTAACTTCCAGATACAACAGTTGTTACCAGGCGATCTGATGTCTTTTAAATCAATCGATACTGTTGTTGATGAAAATGAAAGTGTAAATTTTCCGATTGAATTTTTAAATTCCTTAGATATTCCTGAATGCCACCACATAATCTTCGATTAAAGATTGGTTCCCCTATTATTCTCCTCCGTAATTTGAATCCACCTCAATTATGTAACGGTACGCGTTTGGTAATCAAAAAGATCACCGGAAACATTCTTGAAGCAACCATTTTGGCTGGGAAGTTTAAAGGAAAAGTGGTCCTGCTGCCACGTATTCCGATGATACCATCAGATTCTACCATACCCTTCAAAAGGCTACAGTTTCCAATTCGTTTAGCTTTCGTCATGTCTATAAATAAATCTCAAGGTCAAACAATGTACATTTGTGGTTTAGATTTGGAAAATCCATGTTTTTCTCATGGGCAACTATATGTTGCGTGTTCACGTGTTGGGAAACCGTCGAATCTATTTGTGTTAGCTAAAGACAGGTTAAAAAAAACATTGTGCACCGATTGGTGTTAAATTAAATTGAAATTGAAAGTATTTATAATTCAAAAAAATAGATATTAATGTTTAAAAGTTTAAGACTGTCTGCCTTGCATACCTCATTTATGAGTTTAAGCGTCACATGTTATTTACTGTATTATACTGTATTATACTTATATTTGTTATAAAATAAATAGAAATAATAAATCTGATAAATTTTTATTTTGTACCTATTGATTTCTGCTTAATATCAAGTGTAAGAACATTTTAATTAATTGTGTTCAACGTACTTCCCCTTCAAATCTCAATCCAGTGAATTTGTATACCAACATCAACATTTTCGTCTTTGTTCGTAAATAATTTCATTGTACTAAAGGGTTATAGTAGTAGAAAGTCAAATAAGGAGTCAAATTAGATTGTTTACTATAATGTAATATAACAAAAACTTTAGCCACAGCAACGCGTGGCCGGGTCACCTAGTATATATATATATATATATATATATATATATATATATATATATATATATATATATGTCAGGTTTTAAAGTATATATATATATATATATATATATATATATATATATTCTTGTTAACCTCGTATTAAAAGAAAATTTCATTACATTTGATCAAAATCTTAATAAACAGATCAAAGGATTACCTCAGGGTGGTCCAGCTAGTAATTGTTTAGCGAACCTATATTTACATTTTTTTGAAATGGATCATGTTGTAAATGATTCTTACTTAATTTATCGTTATATAGATGATATAATAATTTTTGGTAAAAATAGTGAATACAAACCAAATATTACATTCTACCCTGATTATCTCAAGCTCCTTAAAACTAACTTCAACTCTAATAGGGTGGAATTCTTGGATTTAGACTTGCATCTTATTAACAATAATGTAGTCAGTAACATTTTTGACAAAAGAGATTCGTTTAAGTTCCATATAATTAAAATTCCCGTATGGAACAGTAATTTACATATATCAATTTACAGAAATATCATTTTGAATTTTTTATTTAGAAATGATAACTTAACTACCCACAAAATAGATAAATACAATAATATAAAAAAATTTTTCAATGTTGTTTAGATCATGAAAACCCTTTTAATTTCTTAAAATCTTATATTCATCACAAATACATTAACCGGCTTGCTACTTCGAATTCCAAATCCACCACACAACAATAGGTTTTCAAAGTCAGCATGTTAGTGGTCTTGCTGTGAAGATTATATCATAACATTCATATCACAATTTACATTTTTTCCCCACACATCTTGAACATCTTACACATTGTTGACAACCAACCAAATTAGAGCCTAGCAAATTTACATTTTTGACAATCAACCAATTCAAATTCTACCGTATTTGATTGTCGTCTTTTTTATACCTGTCTTTTCTGGCTGGTTTAAAAAGTCAGCTCAAAAGATGTGGTTATGTATTTTCGAATTTTTTAACTTAGTGAATAATTGACTTTCATTAATGGCAAGACGCTTGTTTCTCTTAGTAAAAGCTTTGTGAGTAAAGAAATTTTGATAAATTAATTTTTGAATGATACTTTTCTTATGTAATTGTTTTAGCATTTTTCTACTTTTCTTACATAATTATTTTGTGATTTTGTGATTTTTTCTGCATTAAGAGTTTTGGGAGAGTTTGTTACATAATAGTAGTGATTGGTTTTATCATGCTCTCTGAGTTATCCATACTCTGAAGTTTTGTTTATTTTATTTTATTTGGTTTTCCTACCGAGTTGCAAAGGGGAAAGAATGGCGCCTTTAAACTAGTTTAACCCCACTTATTCGGTCCTAAGTCAGAAATTGCTTTCTGACTCGCTATAGGTTCTGCTTTTTGTAGTTCTTTTATTTCTCTGTAATTTTGTTCTTCATGTTCAGCTTTTATATTTTTATTATGCTATTTCTTGTTATGTTCTTTATCTATTATTTCTTGTTTTTGATAAATAATACATATTTCTTTTTATATATATATATATATATATATATATATATATATATATATATATATATATATATATATATATATATATATATATATATATATATATATATATATATATATATGTGGGAAATTTCCACATGAACATTCTATGGAGGGCGCTGTCAAGGCAGCCACCAGGAGTTAACGAAGGAGAGGGGATTCAGCGAGCGGACGCTAGACGCGGAGGTCGATGATCCGGGGCTGAAGGGAGAGTGACGAGAACGATGGCCGAGTAGGGACCCACCAATCCGTTGTTCACGAGAGAGACGCGTATGTCACTCTCAACACTCCTGTACCTCAGTATTGTTGTGAAGATTAAGATTCAGCGAGCGGATTCTAGACGCGCAGGTCAATGATCCGGGCTTAATCGAATTGTAGATACTGTATTATATGATACTGTTTGTCGTAGTGAGTAGAACTGTGTATTTTGTCCAGCATTAAACGTTAGATTAGAAACAAACGAGAGTGTGATTATTGAATACCCCTAGAACTGTACCATAATCCCACAAAATATGGGGTACGGCCACGATATGAGCTGTGAGGACTGTTAATATTGCAACAAAAGCGATATGAACTGTGAGGACTGTTAATATTTCAACAAACGCGTTATGGAATGTAAGGACTGTGAATACTGCAACTAACGCGATATGGAATGTAAGGACTGTGTGAATACTGCAACTAACGCGATCTGGACTGTGAACATTTGTGTGTGCATTTCATTGATACCTATTTCCATTGCATGTAGAAGGGAGTTCCACGAAAAAAAAAAAAAAAAGGTAAGACACCTTTTAATATCCTTCTATTTTAATAAGTATAATTGTATATAATATGTCGTTCCACAAAAATACAAGAAAGGAGGACTTAATAAGTGTTCTCAAGGAAATTGGAGAACAAGCTACGTCTAAAGAAACAATAATTGAATTGAAAACCAAATTGGAAAAATCCGCAGCTTTTAAAGACGATCCCGATTTTGTGATCAATCTGCTAAATTTGTCCTTCGAGGATAGGCAGGCGAAAGCCGAACAGCAGCTGCAAGAGACCAACTCACAACTGGAAAACATTCCCTAGGGAGTCTAGAAAAAATTAAACTACAGCAAATTGAACGAGATATTGAAAACTTTGGCAGAAGGGTAAGCAACGCAACAAAGTTCAAAAGGAGATACAAATAATTTAGAAAATTTAATTAAGAGTGTAAAAACGCTGACTATACAAATCCCAACGAAAACTGAAAATTTTGGTCTTTTTTCCAATCCCTAGAACGGTCATTAAGAGTAAAAAATTGTCCCCGAAAACTTGAAAGCAGAAATCCTTATTAATATTCTTGGTGAGAGAGCACACAATGTTTTACTGTACATAAAAGATGACGAAATAAAATAGTACGATTTAGTTAAATCATTAATTTTAAGAGAGTTCCAGCCCACTGCGCAGGAGTGTTTACTTAATTTTAGAACAGCCAAAAGGCAAGCAGATGAAACCCATGTGCAATTCGCCACACGTTTAAGTGCTATGTTTAAATACTACTTAAAAATTAAGAACGTTGTTGATTTTAAATCCTTAGTTGACTTAATGATAAGAGATAAATTTTTAGATACTTTAGAGCCAGAAACTGCTTCACATATTAAAATTATGCAGGCGGATCAATCAATGACGCCAGATGAATTAGGAAAAGCGTGCGATATATTTTTCATTTCGAAAAACAGATCGCTACATGACTCTCTTTTAAGAGTAAAAACGATGATGTTTATAGTAAGAACGGCGCGAACATGGGTTATACAAATAAATTCCAAAGACAGTTTCCAAAACATAACCAAAGTGTTAGAGCAGACAAAACAGTAT
The DNA here is from genome assembly GCA_019973935.1 of Trichonephila clavipes. Classification (NCBI taxonomy): domain Eukaryota; kingdom Metazoa; phylum Arthropoda; class Arachnida; order Araneae; family Nephilidae; genus Trichonephila; species Trichonephila clavipes. Next base: position 47,359 of record BMAU01005831.1, read on the forward strand.
CGTGTTATATTTGAAGAGGCCCGCATTTCTCAAGGAATTGCACGAAGAAAACGATGAACTCAGAAAAGAGAAATACGGATACAGGTCATGCCGTAAATCAAATTGAAACTTCTTTTTCTAATCAAAATAACTTTTTATTTAATGAATTGCAGTACGTAGACGTTATTGCTGATGATACCCCACTAAGGGCAACCTTGGACTCAGGCACACATTCAGTAATTATCAATTCAAAGTACGTTTCGGAAGGAAAAAAAATTCATTCTCAAATCGTGTTGACGAGTTGTTTTGGAGAAAAGAGAAGTGCAAATGTTTCAGAATTTACGATCTGATTGAAGGGTGGGGAAAAGAAAAAAAATACTAGCGGCAGTGTGCAGGATCAAGGCAGCAATATTGTTACCCTCGAAAGTTTTTGAGTTCTTAAAGAGTGAGTCAGAGAAAGCGGAGTCGACGAACGCGTCGTGCAAGCCGGCGTGTTTACAAAATGAAACAGGGGGAGAAGATGGCGTGGAGCTGACAGGGGGTGTAGCTAACTCGGGGAAGATCACTGATGGGTCTAATTTGTTTTTACTTAAGGTATCGGAGACGTTTGATGAATGTTTATATAATGTATCACACATTTCGAATAGTGGAATAAGGGATAAAGTCCAGACGTTAATAGAAATTTACAGTCCAAATAAAACAGAGACAACTGCTCTGAAAATGAAAATAATTCTATCGGATGAAAACCCATTGCTCAGAGGTCACGTAGGCTATCTTTGCCTGAAAAAGAGAGGTAGAAAAGCAAATAGATGAGTGGTTAGAGCAGGGAATAATTAGAGAGAGTTGTTCCTGATTTTTCATCTCCGGTTGTGGTGTGTAAAAGAAAGATGGAACAATACGATTGTGTATAGATTACAGAAAAATTAAACAAGAAACTAGTTAAGGATAGATATCCACTTCCTATAATTTAAGAGGTTTTAGATAAGTTAGGAATGGGAAAATATTCACAACGCTTAACTTAAAGAATGCATTTTTTTCATGTAGATGTTGATGAAGCCATTAGAAAATGTACCGCATTTGTAACGGTAACGGAAACTAGCCAATATGAATTTTTAAAAGTGTCATTTGGGTTGTCTATTAGCAGTAACTATTTCCAAAGATACATTAATTACGTGTTTAGAGAGTTGCTAAGAGACGGTACATTAATTATTTATTTAGAGGATATAATAATTCCGGCTACTGATGAAAAAGAGGCTTGTAAAAAATTAGTTCGTGTGTTAGAAACCGCGTCCAGATACGGCATTGAACTAAATCTAAAAAAATGCTAGTTTTTGCAGAGGAAGATTAATTTTTAGGGCATGTGATCCAGAACGGTATAATTCTACCTTCGGCGGAAAAGACAGTGTCAGTTTGTAACTTTCCGGAGCCTAAAAACACGAAAGATTTGCAAAGTTTCCTTGGTCTAACAGGGTATTTTAGAAAGTATATCCCTTCATACGCCATGATAGCTAGGCCCTTAGTGACTTGTTAAGAGGAACAAATCTTTTTGAATTTGGGCATGCACAAAAAATAGCTTTTCAAAATCTAAAGAACGCTTTATCCAGTGAACCAGTATTAGATCTTTTAAAGAAGGTGCTAAGTTAGAATTACATACGGATGCATGCAAACTAGGGCTAGGTGCTGCACTTTTACAACAAGGTGAAGATGGACGTTTCTATCATATCCATTACATGAGCAAAAATATTTCCATTCAAGAAGAGAAACTTTGTAGTTATGAACTAGAAGAACTGGCGGTTATAGAGGCTCTGAAAAAATTTCGAAATTACCTACTGGGAAGGGAATTCCGAATTCAAACGGATTGTGCAGCATTTACGAAAACCTTCGACAAGAAGGAATTAACACCAAAAATGGCTAGCTGGTCGATTTTTCTAACAGATTTTGATTACGAGGTAGTCCATCGCCCTGCAAAACAAATGCAACATGTAGATGCGTTGAGCAGACATCCTGTTATGCTAGTGACTAGTGATGAACTAACGTACAAGATCGCGAACGCTCAAGAATCTGATGAATATATTAGGACGATTAAGAAGCTGTTGCAAGACGGTAAAACTTCTGAATTCATCGTAAGTAATAAAATCTTGTACAAGATAAGTGAGGATCAGGAGTTGCTAGTCGTTCCAAAGATGATGCAAGTAGATGTGATTAAGAAAGCTCACTCATTTGGACATTTTGCCGCGACAAAAACTGAGGAGTTGGTGAGAAGAGATTATTATTTTCCGAACATGAGAAGGTGTATCAAAAACGTTATTAAGAACTGCGTTGAGTGCATATTAGTCAATAAGAAGAGGGGAAAGGGAGAAGGCTTTTTAAACCCTATTCCTAAAGATCTACCGTTGTCGACATATCACGTGGACTTTATTGGACCATTGCCAACGACCAATAAAAATTATAATCACATATTCACTGTTATTGATGCATTTACAAAGTTTACGTGGTTGTATCCAACCAAAAGCACTACAGCTCAAGAAGCCATTGAAAGACTGAAGTTGCAACAGATAACTTTTGGGAATCCTTCACGAGTGATTAATGACAAAGGAGGAGCGTTCCGATCTACAGAATTCGAAGACTACTGTGCTGCTGAGCAAAATAGCAATGTGCAAATAACAACGGGAGTACCGAGAGGGAATGGACAGGTTGAGAGAATCCATGGAGTTCTAATTCCAGTATTGACCAAGATGTCCATTGAAGACCCGACTAAGTGGTTTAAGCATGTAGATTCACTACAACGTGTGCTGAACAGTGTGCTTTCACGCAGTACAAAGTATTCACCATTTGAATTGCTCATAGGAGTTAAAATGAAGAATCCTGAAGATGTCATAATAAGAAATCTGCTTGAAGAAGAGAGTCAAGAGCAACTCTTCCAACATCGAGATAACCTGAGAAGAGAGGCAAAGCAGAAGATTTTGAAGATTCAAGAAGAAAACAGGAGAACTTACAACCGAAAACGGAAAGAAGGGCATCTATATAAGAAAGGTGACTTGGTGGCAATCATGATGATTCAGTTTGGAAACAAATTGAAACTGTGAATAAAATATTTTGGACCATACCAGGTGACCAAAGTGAAACCCCATGACCGATATGATGTGGCTAAAATTGGAGACCAAGAGGGGCCCAATGTTACGTCAGCATCAGCAGACCAGATGAAGCCCTGGACTTGGCATTGATGAGAGAGGAGGGATGAACTTGTTTCAAATGTTTCAAATGTTTGTGTAACTGTATATTAACCTTTGTTCTTTTGTTTGTTTGTTTTTAGTTTGTTTATTTCAGATCCATAGTGCGTGAGCAGAGAGGACATTGCTTGTGTGGATGGCCGAGAGTTGTGGGAAATTTCCACATGAACATTCTATGGAGGGCGCTGTCAAGGCAGCCACCAGGAGTTAAAGAAGGAGGGGGAATTCAGCGAGCGGACGCTAGACGCGGAGGTCGATGATCCGGGGCTGAAGGGAGAGTGACGAGAACGGTGGCCGAGTAGGGACCCACCAATCCGTTGTTCACGAGAGAGACGCGTATGTCACTCTCAACACTCCTGTACCTCAGTATTATTGTGAAGATTCAGATTCAACGAGCGGACTCTAGACGCGCAGGTCGATGATCCGGGCTTAATTGAATTGTAGATACTGTATTATATGTGTTAAAAACGTTTGTCGTAGTGAGTAGAACTGTGTATTTTGTCCAGCATTAAACGTTAGAATAGAAACAAACGAGAGTGTGATTATTGAATACAGCTAGAACTGTACCATAATCCCCCCATATATATATATATATATATATATATATATATATATATATATATATATATATATTCGTTTGTACGCATTTTCAAAATCACGGTTCTGAAAGTAGTCAGCCCGAACCTTAAATGCTATACCCAAAATTAAACAACTGTACGCAACTGATATGGTATATAGCCACCTAACGGTTTTTCTCAAACATTTATCTTTTTGATGACTAATGATCGGATAAGAAGGAAATTAGAAAAACAGAATATTTTTATCACTATCTACTTCATTCTGAAAGAAATATCGAACTAAGTTACGATCTAAATACTTTTTAAGAATTAATTAGCCTTGTTTAATAATTAATGAATGCACGAACATTGTATAATTTAGTTCCATTAAGAGATATTTTATTTTATTTAACAATGAAAGTAAATAAGAAGTTATAAAGCTGTTTCATTACTGATTTATTAGTGAAAAACGTATTGCAAAGAAAATTCTGTCATGAAAGTGAAGTCATGTTTTTCTCCACAAATAAACTTTTGCTTCCAAAAGAATTGGAAATGTTATTTAAGAGGATAGCCTGTTAGTGGACGTTAAAAGAAATACGTGAAATAAATCGCATCCTTTCACTTTTTGGCAGGAGCATTTGCGAACGAAGAAGATATAATTCATTTTATAACTGTTAATATTTATACTACTTGAGATTCATAGGGTTAAGCTAATCTCTTATTACAATTCAGTTTTAGAACATTTCTTACTCAAACAATTAAAGCTTAGTGTTAAATTAAATGATAGTTTTAATTTCAACTTTATTCTTCAAAAAGTATTTTATGCTATTTGAAATTGGAGATGATTCACTCAGAAATAATAACTAGGAAAATTAATGATGCTATTAATAATTGTTACGTTGTTTTTACTTATACCACTGTTTGACAATAACATCAGGTCAAGGCCAACGTAATTCATTGCGGTAAGAGGCTAAATATGCTGCTGTCGTCACCGTAGCTTTGAGAACCAGACAGGTGACAGTATGATTTTGCTTGATTCCGTCACAAGTTTTAGGGAGAAACCCTGTGGAGGGCGTGATCAGAAGCCTGCCACCTCCCTTTCCCTTCCATCATACAAGCGACAAGACTTGCGGTATTCAACCTCTTTTTCAGCCGAGCCACACACACATGACAACTATTTCACGCGGGCCGCAAATGGCAGGAGTAACGGGAGACGAGAAGGGAGGGGGGAGGAGATGCACTAAAATAAAAAAAAAACATTAAAATGCAGAAATTGATCAAAATTATAATATTTTTAGATTTTATTTTAAAACTATATTAAACTCCATCAAACTCAACTCACAGAAAAAAAGAAAGAAGATTTAATGCATTTTTTAACCTGTTATGGGGCAATTTCGATCTCTTTTCATCAATGATCCCGAGTCCCCCACCCTTAAAAATTTCGTTGCTAAAAAAAAAAGAAGGCATTGAAAGATTTCTGATTGATGGCATAGTGATGAGCAAAGTTATATATTTTAAACATAGCATTTTCATAACAAGTTCTTGGACTTTGAAAAAATTCCAAAACTTTTCCTATTTTCCCGAATAAAAAAAAATGCCGATTGGATTGACACAAAAAATGATTCCAAAATGGCGTAATTAAAAAAGCTTCCTTTCCATGCAAAGGTTTTGCTCTTAGGTCCATTTTTCATAAAAAGAGCTGCCCCATTGGGCAGCTCTTTTTACAAATGGATCGGATTACAGATAAAAATTATGTCTTATAAATTCTTGGAAATCTGTCAGAAATCGTGTATTCGAATAGTTAAAAGAATTCATATTTACTCATTGAGATGTCTGAAGTTACTGAATTAACTTGTAGTGATTCGCCCATTCGGTATATTGGTTAGTGACGCTGACAGTTGTGCTGCAGTGCATGGGTTTGAATCCCGACAAAGGCATGAATACTTGTTAAGATTGGTGGAAGGAGAAGAAAGGTGAGAAATCCCTGACTCATTCAACTGTCTTCTCAACTCAGAATCGGAGTGGAAACGTGCCAAATCGTACTGTCACCAGCATGGTGCTCAAAGCTAAAGCTAATAACAGGCGTACATAATAGCCCTTTGCTGCGATGAATTTCATGGGCTACGATCTATCAGACAGGCAGGTAACATTAGATATAACAACAGATACTTACAGTGAATCTTTTGTCCAAGGCATGGAAATAGTTGGCGATCACTTGTCATGTACGGATTTTTCCACCCACTATTGTTCCCCAGTGCCCGGATACCCATTGTGAAATTCAAGCGGGCACCCAGGTGCCGCGATAAGCTGGGATAACCACATTTTCTGGTCATAAACATCGATTCGCCAGTGCCATAGGGGGTCTGCAGATCTTTTGTGCAAAAGGAAACAAAATGAACTGAAGTCATCACTGTTGTTTCAATTATAACCAAGGAAAATATGGCTGGTTTACATATTGTACGAGGTAAAAAAATAATTTAAAAAATGATATATCTGATAAAGGTTAACATATAAAAAATGTTAACATTGTAAGCATTTTCTAAACAGCAATTTGACTGGAAAAAATTACACCTTTTTAACTGTTTGGCAACGTTTTCCCTATTTGGACGACATGTTTAAAATTTATGGGAACTCTTTTTTTTAAATAAAATTAAAAGCTCATTTTTTTAAAAAATTTTGAGAAATAAAAAAGAAACTAACCTTACAGTAGTCGCATATGATGTGTAACATCTGACATGGGTTTAAAAACACGAAAACAGAATTATGTTTGAATTTTTTAGAAATATTTGGTACAGGTTAGAGAAAATTTTGAATTTTGAAACTTTAAGAAATTGTGTTTGCTAGGGAACATACAAATCCATAATGAAACTTTTCGCAACGTCATAAAATCACGTACTCCCAAATCATGACTTTTACATATTAATACATTTTTACATTATATTTATGATGTTTCATGATTAGATTTGATATTTATAATACATCAAAGCTAAAAATTCTTCATAGATTGATACAGATTTGAGAAAATTGATGCAAAATGCTAAAACAAATCTCGTTGATCAAAAACTGAAAAATACTCTATATGTATTTTCTGAACATTTTAAGACAATTTTGTTTCCTATTTTATGCTAAAAAAATTAAGAATATACTAATGTTTAATAAAATAGAGCAAATTTATGTTGTAATTTATTATTTTTGTGATGAAGTGCCTTTTACATTAAAAATTTAATTTTCTAAAGTGATTGTTTTCAATCCGCGTGTACATTTTTCACAGAATCTAAAGAATGAATGTACATGCAATGCCTTACTGCACATAAATAATATGCAACTATATATAATAAAGCTACCATTTTGGAGATTTCCCCAAATTATTTGGCTGAAAAGCAGTTATCGTAAAAAAAATGACAATTTTCAAAAATTTCAAAGTGATACTTTTACGATGAATTCTTTTGAAAAAAGTAAACAATATATTTGAAATCTTTTAACCAGAGGTTAAATAAAAATGTCGAATTAATATACAGACAAAATCTGATGTTTTTATTTTTTATAGTTTTTTAGAAACAGGGATCTAAAAAAGCTCAATTTAACAATTTTGGTTTAGGGGGTACCGACTAATCTTAAATCTTGAAAGAAATGAATCGAGTATGATTATAAATGATTTTCTATCGAAGAATTATATCTTTAATGAAAATTTTATTTACTTAACACAAGGAGTAATACAATTTTTTATCAAAAATATTTATTCTTGTTCAATTTGGGGAAGTGTGGATACAGTAGACTGAAAAATGAGCAAACAGGGATTTCGGTGGACATATATACATTTCTCCGAAACAAACGTATAAAAAATTAAAGATATCCTGAATTTGTTTTGTACTTTTACCATATACCGAAGATTGTTCTGCCCTTTTAAAAACAAATCATCACTCGCTTCCCATGATTTTGTGTGTGATTGAACTGAGTGAGATTGAATTGAGTTTTGAATAGAGTATGATTGAAAATAATTTTCTGTCGAATAATTACATCTTTAATGAAAAACTTATTTAGGAATAATATAATTTTTTATGAAAAAATATTTTATTATGTGCAATTTTTTTTTGGCTATACTTCTTCAATTTTTAATTTTCTTTATGTTTTTTTCTCTTTATTTTCCCTTTTCACAAAAATTACTCCTACAAATATTCGGTAAGCGAGAGGAAAGATGTTTTACAAAAAGCGCGTAAATATTCAAGTTTATCCTGAATAAAACTTGCTGGTATTTGCCAAGTGGAGTAAGGAAACGAAATCGAGTTTCAGATGTCGAATCTTTCTAAAAAAATTATAACTTTAACAATATAAAAAAACATCTACTAGAATTGAAATTTGCATATATTCTGCTCTGGATTTACCCATCTCTGCAAATCACAAAATCAGGAAAATTTAATTAGCTTGGTAAATGTTTAATTTTTACTGAGAAAACTTTTTTAATCAGAATCATTATATTAACAGTAACAGGAATTAACCTTTAAGTATGAAAAAGAATACGCACTAAAATATTTGTTCGAATAATTCCATATTACTTACTCGTATTTTATTAAGAATGTCGAACTTTGTCAGACGCTTAACAGTAAATGTAATTATTAGTAAGTAAGTCGATCCTTAATAAGAATTCGAATCTTGCAAAGACTGTAATCAAAGAAATATTACTTCAGTTAGCTTAGTTCAACTTTATCTCAGTGTTTTAAATTCAAACTAAACGATAGTCAAAAAAATATCTGTTACAATTACATTTTAACAGTATTAGAAAATAACGAGAGGTTTGCGCGCTACTCCTCACACTCAAAATCAAGGGAAGTGAGTGATAGTTTGTTTTTAAAAGACCAAAACCATCCTGATTGGAGCGGCAAACGGTAAAGATGGCCTGAGGATTAGTGTGCGCTATCATTCGTCAAATCAAATAGCACACGCTTACGTCACTTTCTGTTACCAATTTCCGTCCCTTTTCACGAAATCACTCCAACAAATATCCAGCTAGCGAGAGGAAAGATTTTTCACATCTCGACTTATAATCTGAAATATATGGATTATCTTTTTATTCAAATATGAATTCTAGAATAGATTACATGTAGAAATGTAATCTATTCTACATGGATGGATAGATAAACGAATGGATATGGATTAATATCCATTCTTTTAACGTTTCCGTCACCCAAAACAAAATCCAGCGAATTATTTCATTTTCTAGTTCTAGTTTTCCATATACAACATGAAAATAGCCGAAAATAAAAGCAGCTCCATAGCGAAGCTACCACGCAACTCAACTCCAAGGCTGAATTTCTCCGAAAACTCTCGAAAGCATCCGAGCGCAAAAATACACACTTACCCTTTCGGATTTTCACTGTTTCCCCATTTTTTTCCTCTTTTTCGGGTTGTATATTGAAACTGATCAAGCATCCCGACCTGAGAAGATTCTCAAAGATATTTTGATCAAAACGCTGGAAAAGAAAGTGGGAAACGGGATATTAAAATGTTTCTTTTAGATTTGGCGATAACTTTGGATTCTTAGTGAATGTTCTTTCAGGCGTGGATACCTCCTTCGCTTCAGTTGTTTTCATTCTTAAACTTTCATGTTTTCATTCTATGGATAAAATATTTCTTACTTAATAACATTTTAAAAGTGAATAAGATATGAAATTAATAATGTATGTAATGTAATAATTCTAATGTATTATACAAATATAATAGAAATTGAATCTAAAACTATTTCATTTTATTCATGCTTCCATTTCATTTCATATTATTTAAAATTTAGGCTGTGCTTATGACTTGCATTAAGCACTTGCACTTTCCATTTGGCTAATGCTAAAGAACAGGACCCAAATTCGGAATACTTTTAGATATAATAGTACTCAATTGTATTATATATTTTGGCTTCACTATCCTGTAGAGCAGGGGTGCCCAACCCAAATCGGTTGGTGGGCCACGTAAAATTTCACTAAACTGAGGTGGACCGCACATATCAAAATAAAAAAAAATATTCAAAATATTTTACTATCGTACAGCATTCAAAATATGATATGATCAACATTCAATTATTAATATGATCAAAAAACTCCAAGTTTACCTTTTACGGGATCACAATCACAACAAAGTTGAACGTCGATCGATTGCACTTGTTGGTGGAAGAATATATCTTAACCTACAAGATCCTCATCTATAATGAATCAAATATTAAATCTGAGGTTACGTAGTACAACAACTATGGCCGTAACATCTTCACATTTTATACTTGTACTACAGTATATTTGCATAAAATTGATTTAGATTTTCAAAATTTTCATTTCAAATGCAAAAAAGCAATTAAGTAAAGAAGAACAGCTTTGTAATTATTACACTGTTTGTCAAAAAAAGTTTTTTTTTTCTTCCCGATAGCCAAATGTTTAGTTTCTTATTGTACGATATTAATTATTGCCCCGTGATTAAATAAATATCATAAAATGAAAATTTACATAATTTCAGAAGGTTAAAATATTAAACATTTTTATTCTGCTGCCGTAATTATCTTACATTTCTACTAGCTGGTCTGACAGTCATGAGGCAACTCATTAAAGACATCATCGGATTCTTTCATTGCCAAATAAAACAAAAAAAATACTCTACTAATCTGAATTTAAAAATAGACATAAATTATTTCTCTGACAAATGGAACTAAATACACTACTCACTCTCAACGAAGTTCTCGTTGAAAGAGGAATAACACACCCAAGCTCATCTGCTTTCCTTGATCCATCAACACATGTTATTACAATTGCTTGGAAGTCAAATGAAGGAAAAAAATTATTTCGATAAAAACGGCACGGGGAGAGGTGGGGGTGGGTCAAAACACGATATTTTCGATTCAACTGTCTGTAGTCCAAATGTCTAAAATAATATAGACAGAAACTTCAATTAGGCCGCAAAAATTCTCCAAATGGGTCGCGGGTTGGGCATGCCTGCTGTAGAGAATCACTTATTTCATCATACTACTCATTTTTATCCGAGTTGACACATGTTTTGTTTTATAAAATGTGTTTCACATTTTTCTTCTATACCGTAGTAATAATTGAGCTATCATTTTATATAATAAGAGGAAAAACTGATTATTTATGAAATATTTTGAAATTTCAAAAACTCTATATTATAAACAATTGCATGAGTTACAATGTCACAAATTTTTATAACCATTGAGGTATTTTTCTGTCAAAATGTGCTCTGCGTTAAGTCCATACTGTTGTACATACGGCGAAAACAGCTTTCAACATTATTGTATCATTTGATTTAACTTTCAAGGTTTATGTCGTCGACAGAGTGATAATTTTTTTAAAATCATCTATATATATATATATATATTTATATAAAGGATAAAAGCGATACATTCATTCATGATATATACGGAAATATTAGACCTACAGACTTGAAATTTGATAAGCAATGTTCTTTTGTTGAACAGAGCTTCACTAAGAATGCATTTTACAGAAGTTCCATCCCAAATTAGGAAGAAAAAGATATTGGAGTACAGATACAAAAAATTCCCATTTTCGAACAATTTAACATACGTTATTGAAATTTGGTATGAGAATGCTTCTAATGTTGAGCTTAAATTTGCCAAGAACAAGTTTCTCCGAAATCGAAGGGTTACAAAGCACATAAATAAAAAAAGAAATTATGTTTTGGCACTATTAGTTTGAGAGATTGAAATTTAGAAAGCATGTTTATTTTGCTTGAGCAATGATCTGCTAACTATGGGTTTTCTGGAAGTCAACTTCGGTGATGAGGAAGGATATTTGACTGTAAAAGATAATTATGTTTCCGTTTTAGAAATTGAAGTTCTGCCCTTTTTAAATCTAAAGTTTATGGCTTTGAGAATGATTTTCAATAAAATCAAACATTTGCTGTGACATCTATCAATAATTTAACCTCTTTCTCAACGGTATATATTCAAACACAATTCTCACCACAGTCGACAAGGGAAACTTACTTTTCCACTCACCATCGTATTGAACGTGTTGTAGTATTTATTTATAAATGTTTTTCAAGATGCAAAGCATTTTTGGGGGGGGGTGTAATTCTTGTTTTGAATCATTTTTAGTTCCATATATATATATATATATATATATATATATATATATATATATATATATATATATATATATATATATATATATATATATATATTTAAATTTTATAAAATATCTATTTTAAATAAATTAAAAGTAGAAAAAAATTTTTTTTAAAAAACAAGCTTTTTTTTTTATTTAAATGCTCTAAAAAATAAAAAAAACTTTTCTTTTAAAATTTGTTTTGCTATCAATGTATAACATCATTACACAATTTTTGATATAAAAGCTTGTAGCGAGATTTAAGTATTCCTATTTACTTAGTTTGAAAAGTTTAAAAATTAAAATCAATCGGATCAAGTTATATAATTTGCTTGTTTTTCTACGCAGGTAAATCTCGCGACAAGCTTTTATATCATAAATTGTGTATTGACGTTATAAGTTGATAGCAAAAGAAGATTTAAAAGAAAAGTTATTTTTATTCATTTTAGAGCATTTAAATAAAAAAGCTTGTTTTTTAAAAAGTGTTTTTTTTTTACTTTTAATTTATTTTTAACTTTTTTAGTTATCGCAAAGTTTATTCGCATATTTAGTTTATTTATTCGACGCATCATTGTTGCCAGATTGTTTGGCGGTTAATTTTGAACTGGTTAGCTCAGGGGTACTAATTCTTTTTTCCCACCAGCCCACGTACAAATGATAAATATTTCACTCGAGCCGCAACAAGAGGATAATGGGGGACGGGGATAAACACTGTAAGACCAAAACAACATTGGACAAAGCAGAATTAATCAAAATATTAAAACTCGTTTTTTTTTTTTTTTGCTTTTACTATATTAAAAACACAAAAAAAAATTTAATCTGTAATTTTAAACCAATTTTTTAAATCTTTGTGCAGAATTTGGATAACACCATTCAACAAACGAAAAAAAAATGCTTCGTGCTAATATCTTTAAAGGGGACGACGTTTTTCAATGTTTTATTAAAAATTTGAGTATTATTTTGAAATATCGTAAAAAAAAGTTTTCGTTTTTTTTTTTTTTATTTTTTAAATGATGGATTCTAAAAGAGAAAGGCCTGAACTTTCTTAGTACAGAATAGCGATTCATTAACACGGAAACAAAAATTCATACGGAACAATTTAGAAATCATTTTCATGAAAATGCATCGATTTTGACTCATTTTAGAAAAAATCGTAAGAAATAGAAAATATCATAATTTTTTGTAAAGAATTACACCGTATCGTGGCAAAATAAATGATCTTTCCGATTATGTAATTATTTTTGTCTCAGCTTGATAGAAAGAATAAGATGGTTTTATAAAAGTTCGAAAAATCGAAACTTCTATAAGTTCTCAATCCGATAAGATGCTCGACAGAACAAAAAGCTAACAGTGGCAAAGGGTTTTTAATTAATACATTTTTAAATAATTGCGATATCGGAATATTAATGGTCAAAACATGCATTGTCATCCAAACTAAAACGTGTATACAAAATTTCAGCTCAATCGGAAACCGCGAAGTGGATCAAATTTAACCTGCAAGATTTGATTACAGACAACGGGACAGGTGAAGTTAAATAAAAGCTTGTAAAAATGATGCTTCATTTTTCTTGTATTGTCTGAGTCGATTTACATTTAAAATTATTTCGTATACGAGTCATTCAATGACAGAGAATTAACAAATCTTTTTTTTTAAAACATAGAAAATTTAGCAATCACATTTTTTTAAAAAACTTTGGTTTTAAAGGGATCTTTGGTACATACATGATTCTTGTAATTAGTAACAGCATTGATTAAATGTTACTAAGTGAGAAAACAGCTGTGCATTGCAAAGCGTTATGAGTTGGAAAACATAACTATAGTTTCTCTCTCTCTTGCATGGATTTAGCACCTAAATATTTATAAATCAAAAATTTTTCTTCTAATTGTTCTCACATTTAAAACCATATTGTTTTATGCTTGCTTTTTCACTACGCTGAGGAAAGCACATTATGAGCACGGATACGTTTCTAATGGGTGGAGTCTACGGTACGGAAGGGCGGATCACTGAAGTTATATGTGTCTGCTTTAAACTATTCAAGAAGATAAACTGCAGGTCTCAATGCTTGTCACTGGTTTGGAGTTCGAGATTCAGACATTTTTTTGGATTCCAGTGAGGGCATTTTTATAAGAGTTAACTTATGTCTAACCTAACAGAAGAAACAGATAGTCGGGAGTTACTTTCAACCCTGCAGTTCACGCGCAGGGAATGTCAAACACACCGACAGACTTTTTTCAAGACTCCATCTAAACCTTCTTCGGAAAATGAATGGTTCCTCGTGTAGCTGAATTTGAGATCATATCCTTTGAGGGACGCTTGTAAGCAAACTCTAAATGCATATTTTCGGAAACGGCTTCTTCAGGTATGGCATACACTGCGCGTGACAATTCTAAATACATGAGCCGCTTTAAAATCTTTCTTAAGCAATGACGCGTTATCGCAGTTATGATGAAGAAATACGATGTTTAAGAATTTAACAGAAACAGTATTTAAATAGAAATAGTACAACAGTATTTTTGCATGAAGAAAGTCTCGTTGTGGGGATGATGAGGAAGAATAGAATGATGGAGAGTTTCATAGCAAGTATGAGATTCCTCTACTTAAATATACACTGATAATTTAACTGAGGGAGCAATTATTGTCCTTGATAAAATGACCACGTCATATTCAATGACTAGAAAATATAATCGTTAGCTTATGACAATATTTTTTGTGTTGTTGAACGTTGCGACGGTAAATGCTCAAATTGTTTTGTTAAGCAGTCAGAATCCACCTACTAAACATCGAACCAGAAGCTAATTTCTGAAGTGTTTTGGATTTCGATTAACATAAGAATGTAAAAGCCAGCAACCAATGTTTCTATGATATTAAAAGGAAAATTAAGATCGAGTGAAAACATCGCACTCACTTACGACGAAGATTAAAGGACTGTATAGACAAGGTACTAAATGCCCTAATAAAAAGAAAAGAAAAACAAAATTTACGTGGGTAAAGTGTAATAGGCATATTGCATTTCATACTTATCTTTCTTTTTCACCTTTGTATGAAAATTTCACGGTAAAAATAGAATATAAATATACTCAGGTATGAGATACCCTAGGCTTGAATTGCCGGTGGTTTATTTCGCGCGTGAAGTTTCATGTTAAACTTAAACCATCTGCTTTTCCTTACACAGGATTCACTGGCTTTTCTCAACTCCCTCAACCTATCGAAAACCAACTTCTCCTCCCAAGTAGTTGACTCAACTAAAATGATATTGTGGAAGCTATGCTCTTCACATGTGACTACTTGTGTATCTATGCTTTTTTTTGTTACTTCTAAGGACTCGATTGATGTACCGAAAAAATTGTAAACTTCAGTACGACCCTCTCTTTTTAGTCAACTTTTTGCCCACATGTGAAAGCAATTCTCCCATATCTTCATACTTGGTGTGCATCCAGCTCATGAATCATTTTTTAAAATTTTTAATGGCGGATTATAAGACAACTGTAGAGAAAACAAGAAACAGAGAAGAATGGCAAAAAATAACAACAGAAACGCTAGTCCACAATATAGTCCATAAAGCACACATTTTGTGTCTATCCTCCCAATATCTGCTCCACATGAATACTTAGATGAATGTCAGCAGCATGCCCAATGAATGGCGTCTATTTCTTCATATGAGTCGTGGCGTTTACGTAGGGGACTCTGGGCAATGCCTATATTATTTAAATGCTTGAATAGGCAGTTGAAGCCATTGGCAATATGCTTATGAATAATTCTATACTGTTCAAATTAATTGGGACATTCGTGCTTTCTTGTTTCAGTTGGTAAGTGATTACTAGTGATGTCCCGAACTACCTCAAACCCGCTATATCTGTCTTTAGGTAGTGAAACAGACTGACTCTTTGACTATAATTTCTTCAATTTAATGCATCAGGAGCTCAGTTGTGAGCCTTTCAGCGGCACTGCTGATAATTTGAATTTTGCATTCAGTATAAAACGTGTTACTTTTCAAAAATGGATATTACTCCAAGGAACCATTCCAAAATAAATCGCTCTCAATGAACACTCTTCTATGACTGTGGGAGATATAACTATGGCAGTTGTTGAGATCGAAATTAAGTGTTTTAAGAACATTTCAAAATGCTGGATTATCGTCTCCAAAAAGAAAAGAAAAATGTGGCTGCATGCTCCAAGATTTGATAAAATTTTAATAAGCAGCAGCAAAGTAAATTCAAGAAAGACAAGTATAGACCTTTGAAGGGATTTATTGGATAATGATGTTGAAGTGAGGACCTCAACTGCATGGAAAATGATTCTGGAAAGTGACCTTAAGGCAACAAGACTTTGGAAAATAACTTTTTCTAACTCAGAAAATGATGGAAACAAGATTTTCATGGGCCAAAAAGTATTGACCATGGACTGTTACTGACTGGAAGGTGGCTTTGATTGATGAAACATTTATTTGTGTAGGGATACAAATCAAGTGTAGTTAGACGAAGTGAAGTTGAAACTGCTTTACCAGATCATATCCAACAGGTTATAAAAGACCCTCCTAAACAGATGTTTGAGGTTGTTTACACAACCAATGGCACTGGGAAGTTTAGTTCCTTTTAAATACATGATCAATTCTGTAAAATGTATAGAAATATTATGTTGTAGAATTGTTGCATTAATGGAAACATTTGATGGAACATTTCACCATGACATGGCCACTTGTCACAATTCGAAATTGGTTCATACTTTTATGCGTAAAATAATATAAAAGTGCTCGATTGGCTTGACAATTCCAGGATTAAATCCTATCAAAACTAATGGCATGTTTTCAAGAATAATTTCGCTAAGATGAATCCGCACGACAGCAAAGCAAATGATATAAATAGCTATAGATTTTTTTTTAAAAAAATTTACACACAACAACACACAGCTTTTTTCCGATGATGAAATGAATATGTTTTTCCTCAATGTGCTACTCGTTAAAAGAAAACGAAACCCAGTGGAAGTCAATCACCGCTGTAAGGATTGAAAGATTGAAAAGGTCCTGCATTTTTCTAAAAGAAAGACATACTTCGTAGTTTTAATATTTGCACATGATTTTTATTCTATTTAAAGTATTCAATACTTTTGAATAATTTTAAAAAACATCAAAGAATTGAAAGTCCTTGAAAGAAGGGATTTATAAAGAAAATCCCTTTTGTTCTATGTGTCCCAATTAATTCGACCATTATAGTATATTGGTATATTGAATAAATCTACCATGTTTCCGAAAGGTATGACTAAAATTTCAAATAAAACAAACAAATAAACTTAATTGCGTCTATCAATGTTCTATAAAGAAAACCCGAAAGTGTTTTTACGCAATGTTTTATTGCATAATTCCAATGTTCACATCAATAGAAAAGCGCAAAACATCAAATCTACACAAGAATTCTGATCACGTTCTGTGAAGCACTGCAGGATCAACAATCTAAATGCTTACTGCATTTCATCTTTTTCATTTCAATCTAGGGTCACTTATAGAAGATTCGTCTATACTATTTTCTACGTATCCCTACCAGAAGAAGTTCAAAGTGTCTAGAGATCTAGATAGCCAATTGATTGGACTTCGTCTTTCCGTCCATAACCCGGGGGTTATTCCTCAGGGGGCTCACCTTCTTTAGGTGAATACGGGTGTCACAATCCCGAGGTATCCCAGTGATCTTTTCCTTTTCCCAAGGGGTCTACTATCTTTGGTAAACACGGGTATCA
The DNA here is from genome assembly GCA_019973935.1 of Trichonephila clavipes. Taxonomy (NCBI): domain Eukaryota; kingdom Metazoa; phylum Arthropoda; class Arachnida; order Araneae; family Nephilidae; genus Trichonephila; species Trichonephila clavipes. The sequence goes on from BMAU01005831.1 coordinate 64,964, forward strand.
CGACCCCTGGGTACCCTAGTGATCTTTCTCAATTTTCGGTCCTCTTTATTGCCATTCAAATTCCACTTTTTTTAATTTCACGTCAAGACCACAGATAATAATTTTGCAATTATGCAAGAATAGAAATCAAAATTTTCATAATTTTGATTATTCTATATCATTCTTTATTACTAACATGGTTTCTTTTTCATTTTGTAATGCGTTAATTTGGTTTCTTTTTGATATTAAGTTTTATTTTTTCTGATTTCAACGTTCTAATTGCGTTTTTCTAACACCGTTGGTTTTTCCGACCTGCATGTTTGCCGTGTGCGGCGTCCCGTAAGGAGGAAAATGGTGTTCTGGGGATCCTTTGCGATCACTTTGGCCAACGCTTCTCCTGTATGGAGGAGATTGGTGACTTGGGGGATACCTCTGCGTTCCCTTTTGACCACGCTTCACTGTAGACGGGTGGCTGGAGTGAGCACGCTCCTGTTAATCGGTTGGTGGTACCTCTCTTCAGTGTTCCCGAAGAATCAAAGCTGTAGGGGTAATGCTACAGATAAGGAGTATCGGGTTTACCCGTTGGATCCTCACCCTGATGCTGTAGTACTCTCTATTCTGGGTGTACTCCAGGTAGGTGCCGTGTCTGATTATTGTCAGTTGACCGGCACAATGCCTCCCTTGTTGGAGTCCGTGGTGGATGGTGGCACGCCAGGACGAAGTTATGTTTCACGCTTATGGATCCATTGCTACTGTAACCGGGTAAAGGCTTTGTTTTACTCAACCATAACATTGACCAGATTGCAACTCACACTGGAGTTTTATATATTACACTTCCTAACAATGAAATGTCAAAAATATCACCTTTGGTTATTCATAAAACCCTCATTGGAATAAGTGGTGAACCAAAATCCGTAAAACGATTGTGTTCCAGGGATCTGCTAATAAAAATTACGTCAGCTTTACAAACCAAGTCATTTCTTCTCCGAAATCATTTCTTAACAGCCGTGTGACTATAAGTCCGCATAAAACGCGGAATTCCTGTCGCAGTGTTATCTCTGAACCTGAGTTGATGAACACTCCTGAGTCAGAAATACTTCAAGGCTTCTCTGATCAGGGTTACACTCAGGTCAGGAGAATCACAATAAAAAAAGAATCTACAATTGCTCCCGCAAAACATTTATTTTTAACATTTAATAGCCCAAAACAACCAAACACAATAGGAGCTGGATATTTGAATTGTAAAATCTGTCCCTATATACCGAACCCTCTGCGCTGTTTCAGATGCCAGAAGTTCGGTCATTCTCAAAAACTTCCTGCCAAAAGTTTCAATTAACATGTTCTAGGTGTGAATCTGTTGAGCCTTCATCCACGGATTGTACTCTAGAGCCGAAATGTGTTAGTTGTACCCAGTCTCATCCATCAGATTAAAAATTATACCAACAATAGAAATTAGAAAAACAGATCCAAGAAATTAAAACCAATAAAAACATATCTTGTTTTGAAGCACGCAAATTAATAGTTCCTCAGATAACCCAAACGTATGCTCAGGCTACTAAACCTTCCACTATATCCACAACTACCCAAACAGATCCAAATATTACTAACATAATCTGCCCACCTTTACAATGTCTGAAACTCGTATCTTCTGCAAATCCGATGACAAGTGTCTATCGTCTCCACGTCATCTTTATCCACTCAAGTACATCTACTTCTTTTCACGTCTTCAGTAATACCAAACGTACAAAATCAGTCACATTTACCTATACCCATTTGTACTACTGCTACCCTTGACAATAGCGTAAATATTTCTAACTCATGATTATCAATTGAAACTTGCCTATCCGCTACATCTAATAAACTTTCCCCACTGTCAACTGAAATTCAACCATGTGTACCCTTATCTCAATCGGCTGCTACTAAATCCCATAGTGAACCTTCTGATACATCTAAAATACCAAAGAGTGTAAAACATAACTCAAAAAATAGAAGAAAGCGCACTAAAGATCAAAAACCAGGAATTGAAATAAAAATGGCTCCACACATAAACCCAGAAAGTCAGCACCTTCGGAGTATACAACTGATGACGAAGACATGATTATGTGTGACGTGGAGGAGGAGGAACTTGAGCCGGATTCTACGGATAAATTCGCCATAAAAAAATGCTTTATAAACAATCCTGAAAATATATACGCGCGTGAACTCCAACCCGATTCAGGAAAAAGTAGAAGCTAATTTTTGATAACATGTATTGTCTTCCTTTGTTTTAAACTAACGGGTTCCATTCGTCGTTTTCAATGTTTTTATTTTAAGATATGGTCTGACATGGTGGGGGAACTCCACACCAAATTTTGTTTTCTTCATGGTTAGTCGGTATCCCCATAACTACAATGTTAAATTGAGCTTTTTTAGATCCCTGTTTCCCAGAAAATGTTAAATATAAAAACTTCAAACTTCGTCTGTATATTATATATAATTAGGCGTTTTTATTTATACTCTGGTTAAAATGTTTCAAATATACTATTTACTTTTTTCAAAAAAAATCATCCTAAAAGTATCTCTGAAATTTTTGAAAATTGTCATTTTTTTGCGAAGCAATAGTATAATAGTATATATAATATATATAATAGTATAGTATAATAGTATATATTGTATATAATAGTATATAACAATTGCTTTTCAGCAAAATATTTTGGGAAAATCTCCATGAAAGTAGCTCTGTTATATATAGTTAAATATTATTTATGTGCAGTAAAACATTTCATGTACATTCATTTTTAGATTCTATGAAAATGATACACGCGGTTTGAAAACAATCATTTTGAGAAAATTTCAATTTTAATGTAAAAAGGCACTTCATCACAAAAATAATAAATTACAACATGTATTCGTCCTATTTTATTAAACAATGGCATCTTCTTAATTTTTTTTGCATAAAATGGAAAACAAAGAGTCTTAAAATGTTCAGAAAATACATAAGTAGTATTTTTCAGTTTTTGTGTTGAACGAGATTTTTTTTTAGGAATTTCCATCAATTTTCTCAAATCTGTTATCTATCTATGAAGAATTTTTAGCTTTTTCATGCATTATAAATATTAAATCTGATCGTGAAGCATCATAAATATAATTTAAACATGTATCAATATGTAAAAGTCATGATTTGGGAGTACGTGATTTTATGACGTTGCGAAAAGTTTAAATATGGATTTGTATTTTCCCATGCAAACACAATTTCTTAAAGTATCAAATTCAAAATTTTCTCTAACATGTGCAAAAGCTTTCTAAAAAGTCAAAAATAAAACTGTTTTTATATTTTTAAACATGGAATTTCTGTATTTTTATCCAAACAACATGCTTCTCGCAACGACAAAAAAAATTACACATCTGAGTTATAATTAGTTGTCTATTATTAAAAACCCTTTGAATATTAAAGCTTAAAAACGTGTCTGAAGAATAAATAAACATTATTATTTGCAATGAAATAAAATATTTAAAATATATTGTTTATTTTTCTCAAAAACATGTAACATAAAAATATCACTATGAATTTTTAAAAATATTGACACTTTTTGTCCCGATATATAGACTACAGTCAAATATTTTGAAAAAATCTCCAAAACCCTCACATGAATATATATAGTTACATATCAGTAACATGAGGAAAAACATTTCATGTACATTCATACATTGTATTCTAAGAAAAATATAAATTTAATTTTAAAAACATTTTTGAGAAAATTGAATTCTTACATTTAAGTGCAACTTCGTCACAAAAATAATGAACTACAACATGTATTTGTCCCATTTTATTAAGCATTAGCATCTTTGCAATTTATTTTGCATAAAGTAGTGTACAAAAAAGTTATAAATTGCCCATAACAGCATTTTTCATTTTTTAACGAGATATTTTCTTGTAATTTTTCAATTTTCTAGAGTTCTGTATCAATTTTTAAAAAAATTGTAGCTTTCCTGCATTACTAATATAAAATTTCAACATAAAGCACCATAAATATAATGGAAAAATCTATTTATATGGTTTTGGTATGAATTTGAGAGTGTATATAAAAATACCTGATTATATATACGACATATATTAAGTTTTCAGGCCTTTGTTAAATTAGTATTGGTTTTGTTGTTGCAGACAGTTACTGAGTTTTAAACTTGAAAGGTTACTCTAAACTGGACAAATGATTTCTAAAACAGACAAAATAAAACTTTTATGTTTTTAAAAATGAAATTTATATGTATTTTTAAATATGTAAGAAGCTTCTCGCAAATACAACAAACATCACATTTGATGTATCATCTCATACCTTTATCTCATGAACTATTAACCATAAAGACACAAGATTTTGACAATATGTATTAATTATACATTTATATTTATACTGAAGTGAAATTTTTAATGTATTTTAATTAGTTTTTTCAAAAACAAACTTTTAGCTGAGCGTGCAAATGGGATTATTATGAATTTATTAAAAATTGTCATTTTTTGTTATGATATCTGCTTAAGAATATTTCCCTTCAGTATACACAATTGCATTTAAGAAACATAGAGTACATTAATACATTAAATTTACACAATTTTAAAAATATAAATTTTGGAAAACAGAAAATTTTATGAAAAAATCTTATTTTGTCAAGCTAAATATTTTGAAATATGCATCAAAACGAGGATTAATAAATAATTCATATGCAGAAAATTAACTAGAATTATATGCAAATAATTCAAATACTTCAATAACTTTTTTAACTCGCTACTTAGCCTTAGCGAGTTTAAATAATCAGTAATAATAAATAATTAAAACTAAATTTAAAGTACGAATAGACTTAAATTTAGGTAAAATCACTAAATATGAAATGTAGCATTCAAATTAAATCCACGCTTCCAAATTTGGCTCCAAAATTGTTTGCATATCTAACACAGTTAATTTTGTAGTTACTGTACAGGTATCTAATGTGTTTGAATAAATATAAATTGAGGCATTGCAACTTTGCCTCAGATTTAAAAAGACAATGTTTTTAGTTTTGTCTGTCAAAATGGGCGTGGTGCATAAGCTGATTATTTTTAAAAATCATTTTAAAATACTTCTTATTCATATAACGGCTTGTATGTTATATCAATGTGTGTGTGTGTGCTCTTTAATACTTGAAAACGGTTTTATGTAATTTGAAATTTTAACTTTTTAAAACTATGTGGTTATTATTTTTACATATTTTATAAAACGTTTTATGTTTGTTAACAAATGTTTGGCGCAGTATAGCCAAAATTGGCTATTGTGCCATAAAAACCTACACTCACTCATCCGGGGGATAAGTCCAGTGTCCAGTGTGGTGGTGCTCCATTGACGCAGTGCTTGTGCTGAAGATTTAAGGGGACACGGTACGATTCAATTGACAAAAAGCGGTCAAAAAATCAAATTTTTTTTGTCTCAATTCTATCATCTCACAAAATTTTAGAGCTCTAAATTTAAAAAAACTAAAGTTATGATAACTAATATGCTTGTCAAAATTCACATTCTGACATCATTCTGCTCTAGCAGACGCACTTTTCATTTTCTAGCCAATTTAATTAATTCTAACACAATTAAGCAGTTTCGAAATAAAGTGAAGAGATTGTAATCCATTCTTATTGTTTGTTTACATTCGGTGATCTATACTGCGTTCTTTATTCTGCTAATAATAATTTCATATTTTTGAAATATTTAGTTTCGGTTTACCAAAAAAAGTCTTTTTCAAGACTAATTATTTTATCGTTAACAGTTTTTTTACAAATATAAGCGTATTTTAATACATCATTTTAATAGTTAAAAATGCCTCGTATGAAGAGGAAAAACAAATCAAGTAAATTGAGTATTCGAAAGCGATGGTGCACTGAAACAAAAACTGAAAACAATATGGACATTTCTGAGGACAATTCAAATGTTGTACAACTCTCAAGTGGTGATAGCATTTTCAAAAGTGAAAGAGTTTCTATGCAAGAAAAAAGTGTACTAGAACAAGAAAATATTGCTGATACCTATGATGGACCAAGTTATATAATTGTTGACAAAAATGCCAAGTGTAATATTTTCAAGTTTACTTTTTGTGGTAGCTGCAACCAGTCAACTTTAAAACTTGAATTTGGACATAAATATGGATTCTCTCATCAATTGAGACTGGTATGCAAAACATGTTCGGAGCAAAAAATGGAATGCTTTACATCTCCAAGACTTGAAAAAAACTCAAATACATCTACACCTTTCAATGTGAATGTTCGTGCTGTTCAAGCATTTCTTTCAATCAGTGGAGGCCATGCTTCGGTTGAAATATTTCTCATGATTCTCAATATGCCTCTGATGTCGAGTAAAACTTTTAATGAAATTAAATGCTACATCAACTCAGTGTACTCTATTACTTCCCAAACTGTGTTGAAATATGTACATAACAGCGTTCAAAATGCATACAGCAAATTTGATCAAAATGGGTCAAATACTGTTACTGATATTGCTGTTTCATTTGATGGGACATGGTTGACCCGAGGACACACATCCCAAATCGATGTTGGCTGTGTAGTAGACTCTTTAACAGGATATGTTATTGACTATGAAAATATGAGCAAGTACTGTCCAACATGTATAAGTGCGAAAAATGAATTAGGCGAAATTACGGCTGAATACGATGTTGGTATTCTGGCCACAGAAATTCCTGCCAGATTAACCACATTGGGACATCAGGAGCAATGGAAATGAAGGATGCAACTAAAATTTGGTCTCGATCAGAAGCATGAGGTTTCCGTTACACAACATTGTTATCTGATGGTGATGCTAAAACTCATAAATTTTTAAATAGCCTAAAAATATATGGACAAGACGTTAAAATTTTGAAAGAGGAGTGTATTAATCACGTAAGCAATATGTTAGGCACCAGCTTACGCAAACTTGTGAACGATTGGAGAGCTAAAAGTATCACTTTAGGAGGAAAGTCTTATGACAGTCTGAAAGAAACAACGATAAAAAAAAATTAACGCAGTACTATCAGAAAGCTATTTTGTAAAATAAAGGGGATATTCAGAGCATGAAAAATCCATATATGCCACCCTTTTTACACAGTATCTCGACAGATAAAACCTCAATGCACATGAAATGCCTGCCTGGCAAAGATTCGTGGTGTTTTTATCGAAGAGAGCTAAAGGTGGAAAACCTGCACCACATAAACTTAATATTGGAACACCAATAAATCCAGATTACTTGGCAAAAATTGTTCCAATATATCATAGGTTAGCTTCTGATAGTCTTTTGAAAGGATGTGCCAGATGTCTGACTCAGAATAGCAACGAGAGTTTGCATAGCGTGATTTGGAGTAAGTACTCTAAAGAAACTTCCGGAAAATCACAACGTGTAAATATAGCGGTTTCTGGGGCAGTATCACAGTATAACTTTGGTACTTTGGAAGCCTTAAAAGAAATACAAAAGGCAGCTAATTTTGATCTTGGTGAAGAAGCAGTAAAAATTGCTGTCACGCGTGATTACAGACGTAAAAAAGAAAGAAATCGCCCAAACAATCTTGCTTTTCGCATAGCACGTCGAAAAGTAAAACTAGCCAATATGCGACAAGAAAAACATTCAAAGAAAAAAGAAGGGATTGCATATAGTCCTGGGTTTTTTTTAAACATAAATGTAAAAAAAAATATGAAGATGTAAACTAGAATTATTTTAAAATCATCGTAAAATGGGTTCGCATGTTATTTATCGCAATTGTTTAAAAAATGTAAGGTACTGGAAATTTTAAATTTTAAACACATAAAATTATAATTTTCATATAACTTTATAAAACTTTTATCATGTGCATGTAGTACATACAGTAATTTTTTAGTACTTTTAATGCACTTATATATATCTTTTTACAGTAAATAAAATATTTAAATTGATTTATCTCAGAACAAAAAAATCGTTTGTTTTCTTTCTTTTAAAATGCTAAGGCTTTTTTTCTATTGTATGAAATGTTTTGAATTTTTTTTATAGATTGCTATTAATATATGTAACAAAAGTTGGTATGCATTTTTGAATCAAAGCAATACTTATTTTTTAAAAAATATTTGAACTTATAATTTATAGGTTTTTTTAGGAATTTTTTCATAATAATTCATATTTTTTTTTGTTTTAGAATTTTAATCATGTTATCCCCAAACCCATACCAACTTTGTTGTACATGGTTTGACAAATATGTAAATCAAATTTTCTGTGTGTACGTCAATTATTGTACGACGAGTAGCGTTTTAAAATTACCTCATAAATTTAAAACAAAATTATAAAAAAATAAATGGGTTGCTTCTTGTGATATTTTGAGCAAATATTCTGCCTTACGTATTGCATGTACATAGGTTACAAGGGAAAAAAATGTAAAAACCATAAAATCAAAGACTTTTGTTTAAATTGTACCGCGTCGCCTTAAATTCGGTGTAACCTTACGCAACCTGCACTTGTAATTGCAGAGAAGACATTTTTAACAAGAATGTTGAAAAATGGGGATGTTCCGCAATCCAGTTTGCATTTTATTAAACAGAACATTTAATCATTTTCTTGTAGAACATAAAAACTCGTATGGGAAAATATTTTTTTTTATTTTTTATTAATTGTGAAAGTGTAGTCAGACATCCTATAGAACAACACATTTTCCAACGAGGTACCCCATGTGAAGGGTATAAAAAATCAATTTTTTTTCATAAATTGCTTCCTTGTCTAGAATAGGGTGGTAAAAAGATTTTATAAAATTTGAAGTCATTATAAAGAAACAGTTGTTATAAGAACAGCTGTTCCTTGCGCTTAGTTAAGATTTTCATTGTTTTAATCAAATTTTAAACACGGTTTTCTCAAAACTGTTTTTTTTTTCAAAATTTCCTCCATCATATCTTAAAAACAGTTTGATCGAATGGCTTCAAATTTATAAAGGTAAAATTAGCACAAATATTGCCACCAAATTAACTACGGTCATTCCAAAATTCAAAGTATTTCTATTTTTCATAACAAAAACATAACAAAAATACTCATGAAATTCGAAACCTTTTCTTCAGAAGTCTACCAAAAATTCAAATTTTGATATTTTCAATTGAGTACATAGTCCATTCTGTTTGTAAAAGCTTATAGATTAAAACGCCGTTATTTTTTTTATTTCATATAAGCCAATCAGCCGGAATTGCGGAGGAAGTGAGCATCCATTTTTTCGAGGTGGGTGTGTTCAGAGCGCTATAGCTCACGTTTTATTGGACATTTTTGGCTAAACATTTAAATACATACTCGCAGAACACATATAAATACATTATTTAAAACTTAAAGTTCTATCTTTTTACTGGTCGTCAAATAAAAAAAAATTTAAAAAATTCCCTAAGAATGTTCAAAAAACAGGCCAACACATGTGTGAAACCCCTTACTAATCATTCATTATACAATTCCAATTTACTTTTTTAAATAAATTGTTCATCAAAAATATCTGGAATCTTCATATAATACGAACGTTAAATAATATTTACTGCCGATGTTAGCTATTAAAAAACAGAGAAAAAAAATCGAATGTTCGGCAAGCAAAACGTTTCCGTTTTAAATTAATCTTTAGTCTGTATAGTAGTATTCTACAGATGATACATAACCCAAGGTGAAAAAAAAGAGAAATATAACTAAATAAATAGCAAAAACAATCTAATTTATTTCTTGTTGAGCATGCAATCCGAGTCATAACCAGAGGAAAACTATCCTTCATGACGTGACTCTCTCTTCCATATTTTGCTTTTTAATTAAAAAAGCAATAACGTTTTCACTCTTCAACAGGAAAGATCTCCAATTCATTTTTGTTTAATGAAAAAATTCTTCTCTTTTTATTAGATGATGAGGAAAAAAATGTAAAGAGATTTTTTTTCTTCGAAAAAAAAATTGTACATCGATGTTGTACAGAGAACTATAAAACATAGTTTATGACTAAGACAAATTAAATTTAATTTGAGATGATGGAAAATTATTAAACACAGGATTGTGGACACACAGCTTTTTACCTTACGTCTCATCATATTTATAAATAAAGCAGCTTAAATGTTGTTACCACTTTTCATAATAAAAAAATAAGTACTTTTCTTCTTATGAAAATCTAAAACATATTTGTCTTAAACTAATTAAATTTTAAATTATCTTTGCAAAAAATTATCCGTAAGAAATTTTAAATTTAGCTCAAAAGATTTAATAAATATTTTTATCATTCAGGGAAAATTCACTGGATAGTTCTTTCAGATGGCTTCGATTAAATTAAAAAAAAAGGAAACTGGTTTCTTTTCTTTAAAATCATTTTCGATTGCGATAAAATTTTGTTTCGAAGATTCGAGAAGCTATTAAGAGTGTCAATAATACGAAATATAACTTATCCATTAAACATTGGAGTTTTGAAAATAAACTCTAGTGGCTCCACGGATTGAAGACTTATGAGAAATTTATTACAATAAAACATGATATTTGTTTTTGATAAAAAAAATTAGGATGTATAATCATGTATGTAAATTTCTCTTTTTTTGTATCTATTTCATACTTTCCGTTTGATGATTTTCATAAAGAGTTTAATTTTTCAAATTCTTACGCAACTGAAAGGGTATAATTCTTACGCAATTTTTATTTCGATAGCTGTAGATTAAATAGTTGTAAAAACAAAAAGCGACATTTTAAACTGATAAGAAAAATAAAAAGTTGAGCCATCAGATCCATGTGCTTGTATAACACTTTCAGATTACAAGTCTTTTATGCTTGTGCAGTTTGAACTAAATGTACTTGGCTTGAAAGATATTTTTCTCTGTTAATAACAAATGTAACTTCCAAGAACAACATCACATTCTGCGTTCAGTGCTCTCTAAACTGAAATAGAAAGAAATAAAATTGTTCTAGAAACAGCAGCATATATTTTTTTAATTTATGCTTGTTTTAATATTAGTTTTTTAATCAATATACTCTGCCAGATCAGAGTACACAAAAATTTCAATTATAAATGCAGGAATTACAGGAAATTGCGCACAAAATAATGAAAATACCGGGTGTCGGAAAAATAAGACTATTTTATCAAATATTAATTACCAAAAAATCACTTAAGAATATTTTTAAAATGTTTTATTGCATGATTTCAAATTACGCATTAGTGGCGCGTGAAAAATCGAGTCTATATGGTATTTTTAGCCATGTTCGATGAAGTATTGCAGGATCAACAATCTGAATGGCCACTAATTGAAGATAGATAAACAGTGCGTTTCACTTATTTCTACAAAATGAAGTCCAAACGTGTTATGTCTAGACATATAAGTGGTCAAGTTATTGCACTGCCACTTACTGTCCATCATCCAGGAAATTTTTTGCACATACAGACTCAACTGTGATTGGTGGTCTAATTACGCTGCACATGTGCTGCAGATTTAAATTCGGTAAACCATGCTACAACTTATGCTTTCTCTTGAGGTGAAGCCATTTTAAAACGATTATCTTGATAAATGGGGGACGATGTGTCATCCAGTTTGCATTTGCTTAAACAGAAATTTACTATTTTATTTATAGAACGTAAAATTCGTGAGTGAAAATATTCGTTTGTTTATTTTAAACAAATTTTTGAATGTCTAGTCGAATTATATGGACTATATTACTTTGAAAGTCATTGGAGATATATATGGAATCGGTTGTGGAGTCGCCACCCAATTGAATCTCTCATCAAAACAAAACGCATTCTTCGCGCGTAGGCGCAGCTGATCAAAGGTTCAACACAAACTTTGTCTTTTTTTAAGAAAACGAAGAGAGAAAGAGGCTGGGGGTGCGCGAGCAGGAGTTCCCGTCGTCACATCATGGAAATCTATTTGTTAGAATAGCTAGTTTTTTTAATTAATTTTTGTTACGTTTCAAATAAACCAGAAGAAAGACAAATGTTTTGGACCCTTGTTGTCTTCCATATATATATACAGGGTGTCCCCGAATGCCGTGTACAAACTTAGAGGGGTGGTACAGAACATCGTGAGGAGCCAAAATTACATAGGAAAGCATGGGCGGAAACGTAACCCTAACGAGATAAAGAGACACAAAGACAGTAACGCCACAACACAAAATGTACTGCAAAAGGCTTTATTAAATAAAAAACCAATAATAAATAAAAATTATGATGTGAAAGCATCAGAAGAAGTGTTCGAAATTGCGACCATTGGCATGTATGCACGCACGGCACCGACGCGACATGGATTGCCGAACATCTTCGAAAACACCAGGCATTTCACGGATCCTAGCAGCAGCGATGGATATCCGTGCAACTAGGTCCATTTCGGAAACAACAGGCGTGTCATACACGAGGCCCTTTATAGCAACCCAGAGAAAAAAATCCAGATGGGATAAATCTCGCGATCTAGGAGGCCAAGCGACGGGACCACCACGCCCAATCCATCTGTTTGGAAATGTCCGGTCTAAAAGCTCACGTACATGTCTTGCATAATGAGATGGCGCTCCGTCCTGTTGAAACCACATGCGGCGCAGAATAGGTGCGGGGACATCGGTAAGCAGTTCTGGAAGTACCTCCTGTAGAAAGACGAGATACTTGTGAGAGTCCATTCGAGGCGGTAAGATGTATGGGCCGAGTAAACTGTCACCCACGATACCCGCACCCGCCCACCCATTAACAGTGAAGCGTTGTTGCATGGCTCGTGGTCGGGTGCTATGTGGGTTATTTAAGGCCCACATGTGCGCATTGTGCGTATTGAACACACCTTCACGTGAAAAGGTTGCTTCATCACAGAACAACACGGAACTGGCAAAGTGCATGTCTGCCGCAATTTGGTTAAGAAACCACTGTGCGAACGTGACACGTCGTGGGGGATCATATGGCTGTAATGACTGCACTCTCTGTACATGAAAAGGATGCAAGGCTGCACCCTGCAGTGCACGATGGATAGTTGTTGGAGATCTTCCGTTTGAAGCAGCAAGTGCCCGTACACTAGCTCCGGGAGTTTGGTCCACAGCATGCAACACACCTTCTTCGAATATGGGTGTTCGCGCTATTCACCGCCGTCCAGTACCTTCAATCGTAGCTCTGAAGGATCCACGTTCTACCAGGTTTTGATGCATCCGAGCAAACGTTTGATGATTCGGTTGCCGCCTCGTTGAATTTCCGTCAGCTAGGCCGTAGATAAAATGGATATCCGCGAACTCTGAGTTCGTAAAACGATACATGTTCATTGCACGCTGTCCGTGTCTGAAGTGAAGAAACCACATTTCCTACCTTGCGATCTCGCGTACAGCACCACCTATCGCTTTCCGCCCATGCTTTCATATGTAATTTTGGCTCCTCACGATGTTCTCTACCACCCCTCCAAGTTTGTACACGGCATTCGGGCATATATATATATGTATATATATATATATATATATATATATATATATATATATATATAGTTACATAAAAAAGCACCAACAGTGAAATATAGAAAATTACAATATCTATGAATTCAATAAATGTATGGAAAATAATTAGTGATAAATGTTGTTACAAGTTCTTACCCTTATATCAATACAAAATTATTTTATATTGTAACATTTTATGTAAAAAATAAATAAGAATTAATTTTGTTTTAATAATATTTTTTCCTTCACAGAATTGTTAAATATATACAAACTATAATAATTTCATAAAAGACGAATGAATAGGTACTATGCAGCCTTCGCAGCCTTCTTAATTACTGCTTAATTTACATGCAGCCTCTAATGATATATATATATATATATATATATATATACAAAATGGTTCCCTGCCTCTGTCCTATACAACAGTGCTTCTCAAAGTTTCAATATTTGCGAACCAATACTCAAGTACTCAATCATAATTTTCATCGCACCACCTCCATGCAATAGCAATGTATCTCATTCAATGCACTAACCTTTGACGATAAAGTTAAAATGCGAATTTAACATCTTAAGTGCCACCGACGTATATAAACGTCTCGATCAGCCAAATCATTTTTACCCCGGACGTACATATACGTCTTTCCGAGTATGATCTTATCTGAGACCTTCTTTCCATAAAATTGCTCCGAAGGCTTTGGAATGCATTAAAAGGACCTTGATAGTGTTTGCAAAAGATTTACTTATTCCAGAGTATTTGCTTATTTATTGTTTATTCCTCTTCTTTTCTGCGTAACTTTTTATCCGCAGTTAAAGCTTTAACTATAAACCTTACAAATTATGAAGATAAGGGTTAATTTTGTATACAATATTATATATGACAAGCCCATGGGGCCACTGGAAATTAGTAATGCTGTTCTTAACTCAGTGTAGTTAAATTAATTATAATATACATTGAGCAGTACTTATGCTTTTGCAAGTGTAAATGTGTAATTTTTTATAATCTCTGAATGTATTTTTTTGTTTACTTTAAATAAATTAATAATTCAATTTTTTTTAACTTTTCAATATGTTAGCGTCCCCCTCGTAGAGATATCAGGACCCCGCAGGGGGTGCAACCCGCAGTTTGAGAAATGCTGCAACGCAATGAATAACAAAGGTTTAAGAGCAGTCAGTCGGGTGGAAAACTTTCAGAAATCGATTTTGAGTTTTTGATATTTGTAAAATCTCCAAATCAGGACATTTCCAATGATATACCATACACGCCATTATATGAACTAGAAGTATTTTAAAATGATTTTTAAAAATTAATCAGCTGATTTAACACGCCCATTTTGACAGATAGAAACGTAAACATTGTCTTTTTAAAACTTGGGAAAGGTTGCAAAGCCTCGATTAATTTTTATTTTTTAATACCCAAATTAACTTTAGATAATTGTATAAATGCAACGGTGTTAGATTTGCTAAAAACATCTGGAGGTAATTTCAGAGTTTCATGTGGGTTTTAGTAATTGTTATATTTAAAATGTTGTAATTTTTTACTGAAATTTAGGTCTTTTCTTTAGTTGAAATTCATTTTTAATTGGTTATTCATAATTATTACTAAATCTTCGCGTATTTAAGTAAATGTTAAAAAAAAAAACCAATTAGGATTGATTGTTTTGAAATATATTCGTAATGAACTTAATTTAATACCCTAAGTCAGAAAGAAGACAATCTGTCATGGGAAAAATGATTATACTTTTTTAGAAGGTAAGATTTTCCATTTAAATAAAACTAAACGCATGCGTGTACTATGTTTCTTAATGCAATTGTGTATACTGAAGTGACATTTTAGAAATATTTTTAAGCAGATATCATAGCAAAAAATGACAATTTTCAATAAATTCATAATAATCACATTTGCTCGCTCAACTAAAAGTTTTGTTTTTAAAAAACTAATTAATATATTTAAAAATTTCACTTCAGTATAAATATAAGTTTATAATTAATACATGTTGTAAAAATCAATGTTTTAGCTGAGATAAATTGAGATGATACATTAAATTGATGTCTGTTGTCAAAAGCTTTTTACCTTAAGGTATCCGACTACCCTAAAACCATGATTTTTTCAAAAATTGCAAATTTTTTATGACTTTATGTTATAGCATTTTATTAATAATAACAATTACTTCATTTTCCCTCCACTAGACGCGTTTTAGTAAAAGCAAATGCCATAACTTTACACAAGATGTCAAACTTTAAAATGCGTTTTACTCGAAACGTGGCAAAGGGGCGATTGCTCAAAAAGGTTTTGAAAATAATTAGCTGAAATTTTTTGCTTATGTTCTGCATAACAGTAGAAGTGTTTTGATCTTCAGATTTATCAATAACTGTTTTTTATTTTAAAATTTGCAGTTCTTTATGTGAAAAATTATGTTTTTAAGCAATTTCGTATAATGACTTAGATAAAGTGCTCAGTTTTTGTAAAAATTAAAATATCTCTTATTGAAGATCACTTCAAACGAATAACAACGTAACACATCAAAATTGAAAACTTGAGAATTTGTTCATAAAATCTTTTAGAGAGCGGGCCCCGTTTATGTAATTTTTTGTGCATTTTTACTAGTTTTTTCCCATTTTAGTAATAATAATTTTTTTTTTTTCTTTTACCAATTTTAAGATTTTTTCTTAAAATATACTAAATAAATATGAAAATCACAAAAGTGATTTTTTTTTCAAAACAAAGTTGTCGCAAGTAGTCGGATACCTTAAAAATACATAAATTTCATGTTTAAGAACATAGAAACAGTTTTATTTTGTCTGTTTTGAAATCATTTGTCCAGTTTAGAGTAACTTTTGAAGTTTAAACTTAGAAAACTGTCTGCAGCAACACAACCTAATGATAACGTTAGGACTGGACAAATAACGACTCCAAAACTGAACTGATTGACTGTTAAAGCGTGCCTGGTTCCATGTGTTGTTGTTTTTAGAAGTTTCTCTTAATTGCACATTTAATCTTAATAAATGTTTATTGTTATTTAATTCAACCGTGTTGTGATTCTTAACCAGCAACGCGGCAGTGGTGTTTTGGACTTAAAAACACGTCTATTCTGTTCTAATGGATTCCATCTACGGATGATCACCCCGTAGCGAAAGATTTTTTCTCCTTCTTGGCAATGAAGCACAGATTGACCTTTTAGCAATATGACTAGTGAAACCGTTGAAGTCGCTCGTATTGCGTGTCACGTTTTGAATCCAACGTTCGTTATGGATTGCGCAATGCGACCATGAATTCAGTGGTATCTTGATACTAAGTATTCTCTGCGAACCTGGATGCTGAAACTCTTTTTCGGACATTGTGTTAAAACAGTGAAATCTTTGATTTAAGAAACTGCTTACTGAAGCTAGGAGATGGAGCCCAGCCACCTGTTGCGAAAAATGAAAGAGCTGTCTAATGGCCAACTCAGGATGACCCAAAGTTTGTGGCTTCAAAGAATGCCACCACATATCCAGACTGTTTTATCTGCATCCTCAGAGCCTTTGGATAAACTGGCTATCCTGATAAGGTTTCTGAGGTTGTTGGTGCATCCTCGACTATCTGTGCCAAAACTGTTCCTCCACCATCAGTCAGGCCAACCATGGGAGGCAGAGAGCTGTCTCTACAAACAGAGCGCAATTCCTCTCGCCACCAACGATATAGTTCTGATCACATTCACGCTCTAGGAGTGTCAATAGAGGAAGTGGCATCTGCTACTATCATCGCCGTTATAAAGAGCAGGCCCGCAAGTGTGTTTCACCTTGTGCTTAAGCTCTGTCATAGCTGGAATGGCAGAGCCCTCGAAACATACCAGCCGGTTATTTTTATTAGCCAGTCTGGCCAAAATTCATAGACTCTGGAAGTGAAATCTGTGTCATCCCACCTTCTCCAACTATGCACTTCTCCTTATTTTGCTAATAATACCAAAATTCCAGCCTATGGTATGGTCCGTAAAGAACTGAACCTGGGTCAGGCGACCTTTTATCTGGACTTTCATAATTTGTATCATCTCCTATTTTGCTGATTTTCTAAAGCACTTCAACCTTTTAATCGACCTTAAGAAAAAAGGTTGGTGGATGTGGAAACTTCTCTTTTCACTTCTTGTGTTTTTTCAAATATTATACAGCCCTCAATTCACTGTAGATGCAAACATCAGTTTTAAAAACATCTTTGGAATATGTCAGCAACCCTTCTTTAATTTCCAAATGCATCACATGGCACAGTCCACCATATTATTCTACTGGGCTCAGGCCTAGAAGGCTACACCTAAACTGTATGATGCAGTGAAGGTAGAATTTGAATTTCTTCTTGCTCAAGGCATTAGACTTCCAAAAGTCCCTGGAGTTCTCCCTCTTCATGTTGTGCCCAAAGACTCTCAACTGTTGGGGATTACAGGCAGCTGAATTCTGTTACATAAACCCCATGCCTTATTTGAATGACTTTGGTGTACATAGATTTTTAGACTAAAAACATCTATAGCTGAGTGTGATATTCCTAAGACAGTTTCATGTGGGTTTTACGAATATACCCATTTGTGTTTTGGCCTTGTGAATGCACCACAAACCTTTATGAGATTCATATTTAAAACTTCCTTTTTTGTTTTGTCTACTTGGATGATATTTTGTGTTTCAGAAAATTGAGGAGCATCGTTCTCTAAGAACTATATTACTGAGCTCATATGGTTTAAAACTAAATATTCTAAATGTGTATTTTGACTGAACTCATTTTTTTATCACTCCTGATGGCATTAAGCCATTGCCTGACAAAGTTCAAGCAGTTCTTGATTACAAACAACCAAATCTTCGTGTATTTAACTGTTAAATTTTTATAGACGTTTGTTGCCCAAAAAAAACAGTATCTTTTAAGTGAATTTTTAAAAGGTTCTAAAGGTAGGATAAATGATTGCAATTAGCATTTCAGGTGACAAGCTCTTGCTGATGCTGCAATATGCCCCGCTTGCTCTTCATGTGGACGCCTCTATTATGAATGCACTTTAATTGTGGACTCTGATACAGCCATTGGCTTTCTTTTCCAGAAAACTTACTTCATCTGAAAAGTCTTACAGTGCCTACGACCGTGAACTCCTTGCTATCTCTCGGCTATCATGGAAAAGCTAGAGATTTCAAAATGACCACAAGCCCCTCACTTATGCTTTTAGTGACAAGTGTTCTAGAAGATCCGTAAGATTTTTTAGTTCACCAAAATATTGTACACATTTCTGACAATAATGTTCTCTCTTTTTTTTTTAATTTTGTAAATTGCTAGAACAACAGACTGATCAGGAGCTTCACACCCTAATATCTGAACTTTTGGAACTCAAAAAAGGTAACTTTTCCCAATCGTCTACTGAAATTATGTGTGATCTATACGGGAAGACCCTACATCCCAAAACAGCACAAGATGTTTTCTTTTGAAATTTATTTCGATCAGTGCATTTGATGAAGCAGCGTTTTGTTTGGCCATCAATCTCATCAGATAGCTAAGTGGGCAAGACACTGCCTAGTTTGCCAAAATCCAAAATTCATCGACTAGATCACCTCTTTCATCATAGAATTCCCAACGTTTTGATCATGTTCATCTGGATCTCATTGGCTCCATCAAATGGCTACACCTATTGCCTGAAAATGATTGACCGTTTTTGGCCAGAGGCCCAAAAACATAACTGCTGAGACTGTGGCTGAGGCCTTCTTTTCCTCTTGGGTGTCTCGCTTTGGAATATTTCACAAAAAAGTTTTCCTCGCTCTTCAAAGCTATAAATATAAGTTTATAACTGGATACCACCCTCAACTAATGGGATGATCGAAAATTGCACCGCCCATTGAAAAGTGCAATCAAATTTTAGCGTTGGACAGAAGTTTATCATCTTACTTGGTCTACGAGCTTCTCTTAAAGAAGATATTCTGTGTACCCCAGCTGAATTAGTTTTTTGGGACCACTATTCGACTGCCAGGGAGATGTTTGACTCTTCCAAGCCAGACGATGATGTTGCGAATTTTGTTTGAAACTTAAGTCTCACATGCAATCACTTCACCCTAAACCACCAAAACACCATGTCAGTTTTTATTCCAGGACTGTTGGAAGCAACACATGTTTTCTTCGCCGAGACATGTTACGTCGTCCACTTCAACAACCCTATGAAAAGTCTTACAAAGGAAGGATAAAGTGTTTTTCATGACATCAATGGTAAACGGTTATCTGATTGATAGATGCAAACCTTTTATTTTGTCAAACCAAGAATGAAACACCTGCTACTGTGGAATTTCCAACAGCTTCAACGCCTACCCAGCCATCTCACGTTTGGTCGCAAAGTTCATCTTCCAACTAGGTATCGTTGACACTGGAAGGGAGTATGCAGCGACCTTACAGCTCAACATAACGACTCCAAAACTGAACTGAATTGATCTGTTATTATTGTAGCGTGCCTGGTTCCATGTGTTGTTGTTTTTAGAAGTTTACCTCTTAATTGCACATTTAATCTAAAGTTAATAAATGTTTATTGTTATTTAATTCAACCGTGTTGTGATGAAGAATGCTTAACCACGCAACGAAAACCTAAGAAAAAATTACGAAACGTATATAATTAGGTATTTATAAATACCATCTCAAATTCACACCAAAACCATATTGATACATTTTCACATTATTTTTTTGATGCTTTCTGTTCAAATTTTATATCTGTAATGCATGAAAGCTGCAAATTCTTTAAAAATTGATACAGAATTTGAGAGAATTTTGATTCTTTCTCGTTAACAAAAACTGAAAAATGCTGTTCTGGGCAATTAAAACTTTTTTGTTAACTATTTTATGCAAAATAAATTGCAAAGATACTAATGTTTAATAAAATGGGACAAATACATGTTGAAATTCATTATTTTTGTGATTAAGTGGCACTTTATAGAGAAAATTCTATTTTCTCAAAAATGATGTTTTTAAAACTGTATTCATGATTTTCTCAGAATATAATATATGAATGTAATGATTTTTCCCCTCATGTTACTGATATGTAATTAAATATTTTTATGCGAGTTTTTTTTTTTTTTTTTTTGGGGGGGATTTTCCGAAAATATTTTACTAGAGTCCATACATCGTGACAAAAAATGTCAATTTTTTTAAAAAAATTAATAGTGATATTTTTATGTTACATGTTTTTGAGAAAACTAAACAATGTATTTTAAATATTTCACTTAATTGCAAATATTAATGTTTATTTATTGTTCAGACAAGTTTTTAAGCTTTAATAATTCAAAAGTTTATCAATAATAGCTAACTAACAATAACTCAGATGTGTAATGTAATGCTTTTTTTCCTTGCGAGAAGTTTGTTACATGCTTAAAAATACACTAATTTCATATTTAAAAACATGAAAACAGTTTTATTTTAGACCTTTTTAGAAATCCTTTGTACAGTTTAGAGAAAATGTTTTATTTTGAAACTTTTAGAAATTGTGTTTGCATGGAAACATACAAATCCATAATTAAATTTTTCTAACGTCGTAAAATCACGTATTCCCAAATCATGACTTTTACATATTGATACATGTTTACATTATATTTATCATGTTATAAGGTCAAATTTGATATTTATAATGCATTCATGTTAAAAATTCTTCACAGATTGTTGCATAATTTGTGAAAATTGATAAAAAATGCTAAAAAAATCTCGTTGAACAAGAACTGAAAATTACTATATATGTATTTTCTGAACATTTTAAGACTTTTTTGTTTCCTATTTTATGCTTAAAAATTAATAAGATACTAATGTTTAATAAAATAGGGCAAATACATGTTGTAATTTATTATTTTTGTAATTAAGTGACTTTTTGCACTTAAATTGCAATTACCACAAAATGATTGTTTTCAAAGTGCGTGTACCTTTTTCATAGAAAATAAAGAATGAAACTACTTGCAATTTTTACTGCACATAAATAATATGTAACTATATATAATGGAGCTACTTTCTTGGAGAATTTCCTAAAATATTTTGCTCAGAAGCAGTTATCGTAAAAAAATGAAAATTTTCACAAATTTCAAAGCGATACTTTTACGATAAATTTTTTTGAAAAAAGTAAACAATATATTTGAAACATTTTACCATTATTTAAATAAAAAAGCCTAATTATTATACAGCCAAAATTTGAAGTTTTTATATTTAACAATTTCTGAGAAACAGGTTTCTAAAATGGCCCAATTTAACATTGTCGGTATAGGGCCTACCGTCTACTCTTAACTGCAATGACAGCGTAAAAATATTTAAATGTGACCAGCATCGAGGTCAAAAAGTTTCGCAAATTCAGTCGGATATTGGAACAAGTCATTGGATTTAATATGCAGTGTTCGTGTTTCATAATGATCCACATAATGCAACGAATGTCATTTGATTTATATGTTCTGTTAAAACTCCTTTTAAATCTTTCCCATCCATAATCATTTGTTGAAGGTTAATCATGGGTAATCCTCAGAAACTCTCTTATTATCACAACACAACGAATAAGAGTCGCTCGATTACACTTCCTGCTTCATCTCAAGAGAAATTCACCTGGAGATTCATTTCCTGATTTTCATTAAGTCCCCTTTCGCTACACAAAATCCATTTCCTTGCTTTGAGAGTAATCCTTTGCGAATTCAATGGAGAGCTTTTGACCCAATAGAGAATGGCTCACTCTAGATTTCGTTTCACTAAGGAACTACACTTTATTGAAGGAATTGTTTGTTATTGTGACTGAAAAAATAGTTATAAAAATTTCTTTTCGTACAATTTTATTGATTCTAGTAAGGTAAAATACCTGGTTTACCCCAACGTTGAACTGAAAGCTAGAAACCTTATCTTTTTGCCTCCAAATACAATATCTTTCTTGTAGCCTTGTGATCAAGAGATTAAAGAAAACATGACATTTTTCTACCGGAAGTATTTGCTTCGAAAACATTTACTCGCAATCGAAGAAAAAGAAAATTTCTCGATCACCTTATTAGATGCTCTTAGATGTAATTAAAATATACTCCAATAAACTTAATTTTGATAAAATGTATACATATATTTTCTACAATATTCTTTAACACAAAATATTTTTCCCACGAAAAAAAAATTCACTTCCCTCAGTTTCGAGTTAAATGATTTTCATTGTGTATGTACTTACGTATTACACTAGTTGCGGGCAAACTTTTCCAAGGTAGGGGCTACTTCTAATTTTTTCTAGGTGTTGCGGCCAAATCAATGGCGTAATTGTGGTAAACTAAGAAAAAGATCTACAATACTTATTATAGCTTAATAATAAATACAGAATATTTGCTTACATACATAACTACAATAAAATAAATGTGCACTCTTAAAACCACATTTAAAGTAAATCACAAGATACAAACATAATAATAACCGTCACAAATATAATAAAGCAACTGATGCATTTGATGCGAAATAATTCAAAATATATCAGAAGACAGCTTGCATACTCTTCACGAATCTTGAATATTTTGGTATATAATTACTAATTGCTTAACTTCAGGCGGTCACCCCAAAATGTTTTGTTAGTACACCGGTCAACTGCGATCATCTTAAGGCTGACCACTGTATTACTCCACCGACCAAATCCGAAGCCAATTGCTGCCGTATGCAGCCAATAAAGGAACATTATACCATGTATGTTCTAACACATAAGTAAAAACGATTACAGTATTTTGCAGCATTTTTATATTGGCGACATCTTTTCATTTGATAAAATTGGCCAACGAAATAATATTTAAGCACCGCATGTGTTGCTTTTAAATGGAAATTTATAAACACTAATCTTAACAAGAATATCTAGGTATATACATGAATTTTAAAAATAAAATAAGCTAGCAAAATGGAAAAAGTAAGAATTTAGAGTCTCCAAAGAATTCAAATGTATTTCATTTAAATGAAAGCATGACAAGATATATTGATTTCTATTTGAAAAACCTTGTCATATTTTCTTTTTTTCCCGTTCTGTGAAATTATGTTTTTTTTCTAATAAAATTCTGTTTTCTCGTTTAAGAGGCAGACACATGCAATTTTCGATTCGATGCAGCTTTGATTTAAGCATCAACACAGCTCAGGACAATCTTTTCCATACATTGGGATCTCAAAAATATTTGCTTCACCTACTTGTTACTTTATTTTTGTCTCTCAAATCTAGGCAGCACTGAATATATATATATATATATATATATATATATATATATATATATATATATATATCTTTACTCTAAAAATGGGAAGACATTTAACTTTGTTTATCAAAAGCTCTTGACTGAAATATTAGAAGATGGTGTGCCCCTCCAACCGAATTTCCAAAAATTCCCTTTAGAGTATTTTTTTAAAAGTTCCATGTGGAAGTAATTTTTTATCAACGATGCGGTTTCAGTTTGCCACAACATTTTATTCATTGTGGAGTAGTTTTTCATTTGATTGTTAATTAAAATAACGCTTTACAAAATATATTTCTGTTATATTATTGTTTTCCATTGAGAATCCCGATTGTCATTGGCTGAAAATTATCGAAAGGTGTTTATTGAAAGTTATTGATGACTATTACCCTCATTAAAATAAGTTTTGAACATTTGAATACGTTGTTTGCACAGGATTTCAAGCTCATTAAAAATACTCTGCTTTATAGCTGTATTGTTTATTTAATGTTCTATTTTTCTCTAAATTAAAGTATGAGAAGAAAAGATATTACTGCTATTAAACTCAAACTCAGTGACGCAATAGCCCTTGAGAACCATGGACAATTGTGCCCATCCCAGTATACGTGAACATTAGGTGCTGAGGTGCATGAGCAGATGTCCTGATCAGGTGGTCAGTCTGAAGTGAGACCCCCAGTGCTTTAGTCCCCAAGCAAGCTTAGTACACATAGAAGGTAAAAATAAAAGTAAAGTATAATGTGATGTCTAAAATCACTCGTCATTATCTGAGTTTCGATTTATAATAACATAACCTTGGACTTTTAAAGCAAAGGAAATGCATGAACGTACGTCACTACATAGAGAATTATTTTCATTTCTTCTAAATACCGATTTTAAAAGGTAAAATATCTAAAATTCTGAATATAATATTACGTTCTACAATTGTAATGCTTGAGAAGTTTGTATTACGCCAAGTGATCTCAGTGCACTGTGGAAAAATTACAATGCAACAAATAAAAGACGATCCTTTTTAAGTTTTATATAATTTTTCAAGTTGAAAGATTTTATATGTTACAACGAGAGTCTCTACTACTTATTTATATTCAAAAATTAACTTTCTCAGATATTTTAAATTTACGTTACATATATAAAAATACTTTTTTATTTAAAAGAAATCACATACTTTATGAACACAAAAAGTTGCAGTTCTACCTAAACTTTTTTTTCACAAGCCTGGTCTAATACCTCAAATAAATGACTTTGAAACATAAGAGATTGCATACCTACATTTCAGGTTTCTTCGTAAAAAAAGGAGGAGCGCAACGTACGACGATTATATATAAAAGTTAAAAAACGCAGCTTGAAATTATAGGTGTGCGTTACACTCCTGTACGAGGTATACGCCGGATTTTACGGTAAATAAAATACAAGAAACTTTGCTTCCTAGAAAAACGGTCAGTGAAACCAAGAATTAACATTTAAAATGTATAGTTCATTCATAATTGGTGGTTTTACTCTTTACATCACAGTGGCTAAACGTATAGTGCAACTTTAAAACATGTCATGATAACTAATGAGTGCTTCTCAAACTTTCAATACTTGTGACCCAATATATATATATATATATTCTATAATAATTTTCATCGCGCCCCCTCCATACGATGCCAATGTATTGCATTCTATAGTACGATACTTTTACGCTAAATCTACAATACGACTTTTAGCTCTCAAATGCCACCAGCGTATCGAAACGTCTCTCTGAGTCAGAGGGTAAATTGTGCTGGACGTATTTATACGTCTTTCCGAAATACGACCTTTTTCCGTTCACTGCTATCTATAAAATTATTCCGAAGGGTTTGGAATACAATAAAATGACCTTGGTAGTGTTTGCGGAAGATTTACTTAATTAAGTGGACTTTTTTTTTAATCTATTCCCTTCTTTGCTTCCTCCCTAAATAAACTACATGCGAGTGCATGCGTGCAAAATGGTAGCATTGGGGAACGAATCACGTCACTTTTAATAGACAGTTTAGGAAATAATTATAAACCGCACAAATGATCAAGATAAGTGTTGTTTTTTGCATATAATGTTTAATATGACAAGCCCAAGGAGTCAATGTTACTTATTAAACTTGTTCTTAATTTACCATCGTTATATTAATTGTAAATACATTGTGCAGTACTGATAGAGTTATAAGTGCGGTTATATCAGTATAAATGTTTTTCTTCATTTTTTTATGTCAGAATGTATTTTGTTTGTTTACTTTCAATAGATTAATAATTTTTTTAAAATAATGTTTTGTTTCTGACTTTTCAATATGCTTGAACCTTTCCCTTCCTATGGTTATCACTCCTCTAAGGGCTTATTGCCCACAGTTTCAGAAACGCTGAATTCCATTTAGTTAATTCAATCACCAGATTTGTATCTTTCATTCGTTTCCGTACAGTTCAAACTAATCTGTATTATTATTTCACTGATACAAAAATAAAAAAAAAATATTTCAGGAAACTATATTTACCCTTGTGTATTTACACAAACATAGTAATAAAATAAAGATCGTATTCTATTCTGGTTTTATAAGAATAACATTCTATGCACCCATTCAGTCTTCCTAAATAAATAAAAATAGATGCTTTCGTTCTGGCATGGAACACCCCCACCGATTTCCACGAGCCGCCAAAAGATTTTCGCATCTTTCACGATATCCTCACCAGATGGTGCTGACAGCTAACCCAGCTGTAAGTCCTACGATACCACGCTGTGAATCCTGTGCAGTTATCAAACGTGCATTTTAGAACACGCTCCTCTTTCAAGGTGTTATCAGAACGTTCTTATAAAGAGAGAGGATGAGGATAGAATGTGAAAATGTTCGATTCTTTTTTGATTCCAGAATCTGTAAGAGGATATTTTGTTAATTAGTGTCTTCTCATAGCTTTTGGAATATTTTTATGATATGTTTCTCGCAACTCTGCATAACTTTTGGCAAGCTTTAATTTAGGGAGGGTTAACTAGTAACAATCAATTAGATCATCACTACTCCATTTCAAATTATTAGTTGAAAATTACTTATAGTTTTCAAACCCTTCCTTCTCGCTGCTGTCAAAATCCCGTGAAATCTCCCCACTATTTCTCAAGCGCATATTTCCGGGCTGGAGTGTTCAAAAGTAATGTACTAAAAAGATTAAAACTATCTATTTCTTTTACCTGGAATCATGTTTATTATTCACCAGATGGCAGTACCGGATTTTTTTTAAGGTTTTAGATTTATTTTATTTTACTTTAAACCAGATGTTAGCGCAATCAAAGATACATTTTTGCAATATGTTTTTGTGACCTTAGCTCAGTTACTTAGTTCCGCTTTTCTGGAATATATGTGGGTTGCGTTCTGTGATAGTATATATATATATATATATATATATACTGTAAAGTCCGTCGTATAACGAGCACTTTGAAACTAAAAAAATAATCTTGAAAAATAAGGGTACGTGTTATACGTCAGGTATAAAAACGATAGCTATAAAAATGACAAAAGAGATGAACAGATTTTTTTCTTCTATGCATACTTCAATAGAGTTTATTTAAAAGAAATGGCATGCTTTATGAACTAAAATAATTATAGTTCTAAAAGTATACTATTTTTTGCAAAACTTAGGAAAATACCACGAATAAATCACTTCTAAAGATATAAGAATTGCATACGTATATTTCTGGTTTCATTGTAAAAAGGGGCGTGCGTGTTATGTGGCGTACATAAAAAAAAATGCAGTTTGAAAGTATGGGGGCACGTTATACGCCGGATTTTACGGAATACTTTAGTATTGTATATATTAAGGAGTTCTAGTCTCGAAGTGAATTGTTTTCTACTTAAAGTATAAAGAGATCTGAAAGTGATGCTGAAATAACTGATTATTTTGAAAGTTCGGTAGGTGAACATGAGAGCAGTGATGAAGGATCTGTACTGTTACCAGCAATATTGAACATTTTATCTCATTCTTTGAAGTTTATCTCAGAAGAAAAAAAGTTACTAATGTGCCAATGTATAATAAAATTCTAATTTAATGTTTAATACGCATGTTTATTTAATTTTTTCTTGCTGGAAAACCAAAATTTAGTCATAATAACCCTAAATGTTGGCTTTCCATTAAAATATAATTTTTTGTATATCAAGCTAAAAATTTACCCGAAATTTCAAAATAAACGCGTATATTTTGGGCCCACACTTAGTTTTATATAATTTTCAAGAATAAAAAATCAATTCTTCAAAATTTTTCAACTCTAAAGGGTTAAGATTAAAGTTGTTAATAGTTGGTCGAATTATTTTTACTTAACCATTTACTATAAACATACAGGTTTTAAATCAATTTAGAGTTACTTAAGAAAAATTAATAACATTTTTCAAATTAAAAATAATTTTTTAAATTACTATTTAATCGTCCTGTTAAGGATTTGTTTGATTCTGTTTTGAAGAATATTGCATTTGTAGCTCTTTTTTTATATTTATCTAATATTTGGCATTCAAAGCATGACGAGAAATCTACAATTTACACCAACACACTTTTTTCTATTTTTTAAATTTTAAAAATGAAATATACGACAATATTTACACACACTTCAGATTTGGGAAATATCTAGCAAATGTACAGTATTCTAGAAAAATTACCGTTTGTTATTAACTTTTTTTAAAAGCTTTATTAAATATTTTCGAATGTATATTAGAAGAAATAGTTTTCATTTATTTTTTTTACATTATTCAAATAAGGTTTAAAGATGTTGTATATAATAAAAAAAATTAAGTAATTATGAAAATAAAATTCACACAATGATAGCGATACATATACTTAAGTAAAAAAAAAAAAAATTAAACTCTTCATACCTGGGAATCAGCCTGCTGACTTTATTGCTAAGAAAGAGCCATTGTGATTTAAAAACCCACGGGGATTTCAACCTTTAATTCATTAAGACTTTTTTCAAATATAGGCTTGAAGCATAACTTTAAAATGGAAGTTGCGGAGTTGTCGAAACACAAAAACAGGGCAATTTGGACACATCCTGGATCCCTGGGTCTCCTAGAAAAGCTTCTGTAGCTCATTTTAGACTTTTGGTGGGTTATGGATGTCTAAAATCATATCTCTAATGAATTGGTATCGCCAACTCACTGGACTGTACTCTGCATGACTCTGGTCAGCCTATAACCACTGAACATTTGTTTGTGTGCCCTGCACTAATTAGCCTTAATTCAAATGTCGAAAAAAATTGGAGAACGCGTGCACTAATGCCATAGGTGCTATTGTAGTGTGTGGCATTTGTAAAATAAAAAAAAATCAATCAGAATAACGTTAACTTTGCAATTTAAGTTTTCATATAAGCCAGTTAACATTATTGCTTTTATCCCAAACTTTATGAACCTAATAAAAAATAAGTTACAAAAAGTTGAAAACAATATCCCGATACGCTTATATATGAATATTATGTTCAATTAAAATAAGTTTTTAACAATGTTACAATTAAACGCAATTAAAAGTGTCCATCTTATGAAACTAATGTTTTTCAGTTTATTATATATCATTATTTAATAGCTTATTTTGTTACGACATGATTATTTTAAGCTAGACAACCACACTTGCGTAGTATTAGTTTATTTAAATAGGTTAATTGGATTTCCATACGTATTTGTGCAATACATTATCCCTAAATGTGATTATATTATGACTTTATTATCTTAAGCTGACATACAAATATTTATATATATAAGGTCATTATAATTAAAATTCCCTTTTCATAGTGCTGTGATAAAAGAACCACGAGTCTGAAAACTTCAAATTTGAACTAAATATATTGGCAGAAAGAATAATCAGCATGGCATATAAAACGATTTAATTTTTCAATAGATGGTGTAGAAGGATGCCAGATGGCGCTCCTCTATACATTGCAAAAACATTGATACAACTACTCACGTGACCTAACGGAGCTTCCAAAGACTTGGCCCTTTAGATCCCCCGACGCTAATTCCTGTGACTTTTGGACAAGGAGTAGCTTTAAAATGCTGGGGTTGGTAGCCAGATTATATTCCTTAACACTAGAAAGTCAGTTGGTGTTTATAAGACACGGGAGTTAGTTTGTTTTCCTTTCTGCATTTTTACAAGGAATTTGAAAAATTGTCGTGACTTTTAATCCTTTTACATATAAATTATATAGAAAATTTTTTTGGTTCTAGGTTCTCTCTCTATATATATGCATATTTGTAAGGATAATTAAATTAGATTAAAATTTAAATTCCCTATATATAGCACTTAACTCATCTTTTTCATTTCATCTTCAAGTATCAAACTAATCGTCCATTTATTTCTTCCGAACATATGGCCTAACCAATAAACATGTCTAATTCCAGATCGTTACACTTATTAGCCCTATATGTCAGCATTAACTTTCAAGTACAATCATAAAATCCACGATACTTACCACATCTGTGTTTTAAGTGTTAACCCTTATAAAACACACTGTGGCGTGCTTTTTCCTCTCTGCTTTTAGCGTCAGAAGAGATGTAGAAATTATTGAATAAATTCCTTTTTAAAACTAAGTCTGATTCTGACTCGAAACAAGCATATATATATATATATATATATATATATATATATATATATATATATATATATATATATATATATATATATAATTAGGACATATTTTACATTTAAATATACCTAGAAAGTCTACTAGTGTCGTTTTGATACAAAGTCAGTTTATTATTATAAATAGTTGTCTTTCAGCAAAGGATAATTCACTAAGTAGATGTCATTAATAAAATAAACTTCCGGAAATAATATCACACATTTGTTTGACCTTGAATGCAATGTTATTTGGTTCGCTGCGGAAATAAGTCAGTTATATGAAAATCGTTGGGTCAAAGTGTTTCGATACATCACATTTGCTTACTTGCTGATAAAATAAAATCTCATTTGATTTTTTAACCTTGTGCAGAGCAGACACCCTGAAACAACCGACTCGCAGAAAAGATTTAAACCTTGATAAAATTGCTAATTTGTGGCGATAGCCTTCTGAGAATGAATCGGAGGGTAGTTAGCTGTCTTGTGTGATCTAATTTAGATTCCGATGAAGACATATGATTGAGAAAAAATGGCTACGTTGAATATTAGAATTTCCAGATGAAATTCCTAATATTCCGGTAAATCCTGATATATGTGTTGTTAGGGATATACAGAATAGATTGCACGTAAAAGTAATATACCTGGCATATATGCTACTCGAGATGTTGCGTGACAAAGCAATGGTCCAATAAGCTCCGCAAAACATAATGTGAGCTTCAGTTCTTTTTTTTTACGATGTAAAGGGACATAATATACGATAGATATATAAAATAATATTAAAAAGTCTTGAAACTAAACTCTATTTAGCAGTAGTCCTGCAATTATTTAGATAAAACAATTATTTTGCATATTTTATACCGTGGTATCGAAACGAAACCAATGAACTTTTTGGGGCAGTAAATATCCTGGACATTCCTGTACTCCGGCACAGATTAAACAATACGCTCATAACGTGCCCAGTGAAACCAGTTGCTCTGTTTAACACTTTATTGGGAATGAAAATGGGGAATAGCATGTTGAGCATATCTTGAGCAAGTCTAGCGATAATTCACCGGTGCTCTCGTTGTTGCTTTTTAAGCGGCCTTTGCCCAAGGATAACTAAAAACCTATTTTTCCCACATCCAATGGGATACGACGATAGTATGAATAGGTCTTTCACTAAGACTGCTACAACTGCTGAAGGACTTGGAAGTCATTTTATCCGTAACAATCCGAAACAATAAAAGACACACAGAAATTTTTCAAGGGGGGGACCAGGGTCGAAAGTCTACCATTCTTGTATCATACTCCTTTTGATTTTGTCGATTTTCAAGTGCAAAAAAGAGTAAAAAACTAATTATTCAAAAAACAATTAGCATTAATTAATAAAATTAATCATTAACAGCAAATATTTAATTACATTTTACATACTTATAATGAATCGGACTTAGACTTATAATGAATCGGAAAAAAAAATCAAAGGCTTTGGAGGGGGGGTTCGGAACCCTAAGACACTTTCCTTGAGTACGACACGGAAAACACACAATTGGTTTGATGCGCAACTCATGCTAATGCCGTCGTAATTCAGTTCAAAATGACGCCTATAAACGAATCATATTTCGTATTTATTCATAAAGCACCATCTATTGATACCGTTAGATACTTTATTTTCTTCTGCCTTACCATTAACCATTTTTCAATGTCTACTATTAGTTTACTCTCTCCCAATAAATATATATATATATATATATATATATATATATATATAATATATATAATTAAATTAGATTTAAAATTCCCTATATAGCACTTAACTTTTATTCTTATTACATCTGTAAGTATTAAATTAATTACCCAATTATTTCTCCGAAACACATGACCTAACCACTAAACATTTTTGATCCCAGATCATTATTAATAATTATTTATGTCAGCATTAACTTTCAAGTACATATCGTAAAATAAGAGGTAACTCACGCAGATGGCGTAAGTGGTAAAACACTTAGATTTCACTTTGGCTTACTTTTTTTTCTCTGACTCTTAGCGTCATATGATGCTATTCTCTGAAAATAATACTTACTTCAGAATTAAACATTGCGAATCAACCATATAGGACATCTTTTAAAGATGATACGGAAATAAAAAAGCAATTAGATGCATTATTGAAAGCAAGAATAATTAAACCATCTCATAGTTCTTTGGCTGCCACTATAACATTGGCTTTAAAAATTAGATTTAATATTAAATTCCCTATACAGCATTTCATTTTTTTTCATAACATTTTCTAGTATTAAATTAATCACCCAATTATTTCTCCGAAACTTATGGCCTAACCACTAAACATTTTTGAACCTAGATTATTGTGTTTAAGGCGAATGGGTACCCTTTGAGCTACTTTCTTTCTTTATGTATTTAAAAATTATATTTTAACATTTTATATATTGTTTCTATTCAAGAAAATGACACGAGATGAAATTTTCCCATATTGTTCATACAATTTTAAAAATTTAAACTTTTTGAAGAAATTTAGGAAAATTTTAAAATCCTACTCCTACTGTAATTATTAATTTTTTGACCTGAAATTTTTTGTAATATCCTTATGAATGTTCTAAACAACTTTACGGATCAGTTTTAAAATAGTTTAATTCATTTTGGAGAAAAAAATAAAATGTTGATATGCATGCTAAAAATCAACGAAAAAGCCAATATGTCTTACATTTAATTTCTTTTTTTTAAAAAAAAAATATTCAGTTTAGAGCAAAATGGATCCCAAATTTTGTTACATGCTTTATATGCAACTTACAGGATAAAAAAGGAAGTGATTGGTAAATAGTTGTGGAAGGAGTAGCATTTTGAATGCACTAATGTTTCTAAAAACACAAACTGAGAAAAACCATTTTAAAGTTTATAACTCTGAAGAAATAATTATAATAAACTTAAAATATCACTTAAAGGTATTATTCATACGTTTATCTTTAAAATATTTGTATTTTCATATTTTTTTAACCTATGATCTATTTTAAAAACGTACTAATTGCCCAAGAAAATTCAAGAGAAATGTTAAAAAAAAATTCTATCACGACAGAGAGAGTTAAGTTTTTTCTTCTTCACATAATATTAAAGTATTGCATTTTTATAAAAACAATACATCAGGAATAAAACTTAAATTATGAAATTATTAATATAAAATGCCCTAATTTAAAAATTTTACATGCGCACATTTCACAAGGAAGAAAAATGACATTATTGTATTTCCTCAGAAATATTTTGCTATATATTCCACACATTCTTTTTTATAGCTATTATTTCTCTTTATAAATAAAATAAATTTTCTTACCATAATGCTTTTTTTAGCTTTTTTTTTCTAAAAAGGGGGCGTGGCCGAATTTACTAATTGGTTTTCAAATGGAGTTTTATTCATCTTCTAACTTTCCGACTTGCACAAATGATATACCAATCGAGAGATAATAATGCAGAGAATATTGAGTAAATATAAATAAAAAAAAATGATATGTCGGAGATTTTTGAGGTACCAATTTATTTTAAAAGCTCTTTATGTAAGCAATAACTTTCAAGTACATATCATAAAATACGAGATACTTCACGCAGCTGGTGCAAGTGTTAAAATACTTAGATTTCACTGGGGCCTTCTTTTTTCCCTCTGCCTCCTAGCGTCATATGATGTCGAGAATGCATTTAGTAAAAGTCCTTTTTTAAAATTAAGTCTAATTCTGCCTTGAAGCATGTCATATATATATATATATATATATATATATATATATATATATATATATATATATATATATATATATATACAGTAAACTCTCAATAATACAAAGCTTTCGCTAATTCGAAGTATATGCTTAGCCCCTAGAAAAACTCTTGATAGTTCGAACTAAAACCATACGTTTTGGTACTCTCAATATTTCGAAGTAAAATTTGTGGTTCGCCAGACTGCAGCACGCGATAATTCGACATTATCCTGTAAAACTCTCAATAACTTGAACCTTCAATATTATGAAGTTAGATTCACTTCCTATACCTAATAATCCCACAAGCGGTTTTTTTACTGAACTTATTTTCAGTCCTAATTATGCATTTTGATAGAATAACTTTGTTTATTATATTTCCGGTATTTGCTAAGAAGAATTTCGATTTATTCCTGAGCCATCTGTTTTTTTCTTTTTCAGTTGATACCCAAGCTTTAGATGGATGAAGGAAAAACTGATTTATTTTTTATTCACTGTGCAGTAATGAGTTATGTTTCCTTATACAAGTATTGCACAATAATTTTGATTTGTGTTGAGTATTTATTACTAATAATGAGTCACATTTAAACAGATATATTTTTTAAAGAAATAAAGCACTCAAACTACATCCAAGATAAATCAGCAGAATCATTTTACGGCAGAGGATTGAAAGCGAGAAATAAAATCTTTATATAAAAATGTACGAGACAAAGGCAGGAGAAATAGGGATTTAGTTTTTTTCTATTATTTTTTTTAAAAAAAAAGAGCGGTAATGTGCCACTAAGAATTGCTTCACGTGCCATAGTTGTTGACCCCTGCTATTAAGTATACCCCGTACCTGAGTGTGAACTGTGAATACACCTTGTGTTCATTTGAGAGTTTCCAAATTTTAAATTAAAAATATTATTTTACTAAAGTTGTGGTAATTTACGTTTCCTACCTGTTAATTTCAATAAACTTTGGGTCACTACTTTACACCTCACCTCAGTGTCGACATATCACACGAAAGGAACGGCATGCCTTCTTTTAAAAAGTACAAGTGCTTAACATTTTCTGAAAAGCAAAAGGTGATAGAATCAGTTAAAGAAGGTGAGAGGAAGGTAGATGTAGCCAAAGCATTTGAAATCCCACTGGATCTCCACTATTCTGAAGAATGAAAAGAAAATATTTAGTGTATCTTCGAGTAGAGTGAGAAAACGCGGTATTAAAGGTAATTTTTCACTTCTTGAGCAGTGTTTAGTTTCATGGATGAGACAGTGTCGAGGATAGAATATTTCGATGGGTGGCTCTTTATTGAAGGAAAAGGCTAAAACATTCGCCAAAGAATTAGGAAGCGAGTTTTCGGCTAGCGAGGGATAGCTTACAAATTTTAAGAAAAGGAATGGGATAGTCTTCAAAAAAATGTTCGGGGAAAGCTCAAGTATCGACATTAACGTTTGTTCTAAGTGGCAGAACTCGTTTTCGGATCTAATAAAGGAGTACGAACCACGTAACATTTTCAACACGGATGAAATCGGACTCTTTTTCAAGTGTTTGTCAGAAAAAACATTTACATTCAAAAAAGAAAAATGCCATACAGAAAAACATAGCAAAGAGAGGTTAGCTATTTTACTGGCTGTAAACATGGATGGCTCAGAAAAGATTACTCCTCTCGTCATAGGAAAATCTGCAAAGCCTCGGTGTTTCAAGGACATAAACTCGTTCCCTACCAAATACCGCTCAACAAGAAGGCATAGATGACCACCGAACTCTTTAATGAATGGTTGGTCTCACAGAACTCGAAAATGAAAAGAGAGAAACGACATATTCTTATTTTTAGATAACTGTACTGTGCACAATAACGCACCTCCTTTATCAAATGTGAAACTTCAATTTTCCCTGAAAACTCAACCTCAAAACTTCAGCCACTCGACCAGGACATCACACATAATTTTCAAACTTTTTATCGGCGTGAATTCGTTAAAAGCGTTTTGGATAACCTGGAAAATCATCAGAATGTAACTACTATTTCTAATATAACAGGTGTGATCATGATTGACAAAGCTTGGAGAGCTGTTACTCCTTTGACAATTCACAGCTGTTTTAAAGTCAGGCTTCCCCTCGCCAAATCTGGTTGAAGTGGGCGATACACTCACTGAATTTAATGCTAAATCATCCCTTTGGGAAGCTCTTCAAGAACAAGATTTGACGTTTGACGACTACGTGTTGGTGGACACGAACATTGCTGAATGGGGAGCTCTATCTGACGCTGAAATTGTGACTTTGGATCACAATAATACAGAAAGTAATGAAGAAGAATCGGAGGAGTTGACTCCGGTAGCTCTGTCAGAAGGTAAAGTGTCACTAAACAAACTACACAACTTTTTCCTTCAAAATCATGTTGATGCAGATATTTTACAAGCTTCATTTGTTCTAGAAAAATCTATTGACAAAATTAGATTAAATGCCTGAAAACAAAAACAAAAAACAGATTTTTTTCGACAAAAGTTATAAAGTGTACTCTTTTAATATAGGACTTTTAACTTCAGTTTTATTTTTATACTGTATAAAATGTACTTTAAAAAATTATGTACAATTGCTGTTTTATTACATAGAGAGTTTTAAATTTAAATGAGTTAGAAAAAAAACTTCTCTTCGTGTATTTTGAGAGTTTTTTCCTACCCTCTTTATAATTCGAAGTTTTTCATTGGTCCCTCCAACTTCGAATTATCGAGAGTCGACTGCATATATACACTGCTGGACAATTGCTAAGGACGGATCACAAATTGCTATGTAGCATAACATTAAGCAAGACATGAGGCCTAGTAGGATAAAATATAGTTGCCACACTGTTCAGACATTAGAATAAAGAATATTTATTGTTCTGGAAAAAGTACAAAAGCTGTGAAACATCCGAAAGAAAAAAAAAAAAATGTTCATTTGATCTGCGTACGGAGAAATGGAACAATGCATCTAAAAGTCAGCAGGCACCTTAAAGAAAGGTATCAGTACGGGATATGTCCACCGTGGAGTGTGATGCAACATTCCACACGTCGTACCATACTTTGCACAATATTATCCAGCAGCTGTTGAGGCAATTTATCCCATTCCTCTGTGAGTGCACGGATGAGGGTGTTCTTGTTTGTCGGAGGATAGTTTCGACAAGCAACTTGCTTCCCCAAAGCATCCCACACATTTTCAATGGGGTTTAGATCTGAAGAACGCGCTGGCCATACGAGACGTTGAATACCCTCGCTGTCTAGACAATACTGAACAGCGAGTGTGCGATGACACGTTGCGTTGTCGTCCATAAAAACAAATTTATCACCGACAGCACCACGGAACAGACGAACATGAGGAAGTAGAACTTCCTCAATGTATCGTTGGCCCTTCATAGTCCCATTCGCAACCATATGTAGGCACTTGCGGCCATTGATCATGATGCCGGCCCACACCATGATACTGCATGTCGGATATCGGTCCTTTT
Source organism: Trichonephila clavipes (assembly GCA_019973935.1). Classification (NCBI taxonomy): domain Eukaryota; kingdom Metazoa; phylum Arthropoda; class Arachnida; order Araneae; family Nephilidae; genus Trichonephila; species Trichonephila clavipes. Next base: position 102,274 of record BMAU01005831.1, read on the forward strand.
CCTGGATATTTTCTGGATGATAAGCAGTACCACTCTCGCGCCAGATCAGTTGGCGTCTACAATCCGATGACAGATTGAACCTACTCTCATCTGAGAAGAGTACGCATGTCCAGGCATGTTCAGTCCAATTGTGATGCTCACGACACCATTGCAAACGGGCAGTACGGTGCTGTCTGGTCAATGGGACACACGCAACCGGTCTGCGTGCGTATAGTCCTCTTCCACTCAAACGTCTGGCAACAGTTTTTCGGGAGATCTGCTTTTTTGAGGCAGCAATAAAATGATTTGTCACCTACTGAGCTGTGGTGCGCCTCTTCCTTTTTGCTGATAGAACGATATATCTGTCTTCTGCAGGCGTCGTACTTCTAACACGACCTCCCTCGTGCCGTCTACTACACATTCCAGTAGTTTTAAATGAATTCCGCAGCCGTGAAACAACGCTGTGAGCGATGTCGAACTCCCTGGCAACATCTGTTATTTTTCGCCCTTCTTCGATCTTTCCAATAATTCGGCCACGCATAAAATCATTTATGTGATGTCGGGAAGACATGTCAAAAATTTTACGTTCGTCTATTAAATCTTTCCTGTAAAACTTTGACTTGAAACAACAACTGTCCACATGCGTCAAAACCTTTAAAGCTCTTATGAACGCTATCACGTGATGAACAAACGTGGAAAAAAAATTTGCATACTCATACTTCTTATCCCGCATTTTTTCTAATTTTCAACATTTTGCTTCCTTTAATTTTGTGGTTGCTATGGATGATAGTGTTATCCGTCCTTAGCAATTGTCCAGCACAGTGTATATCTTGTTCAAATTTTCGATCATTCGTTAAATACTTTTTATTCACCCATTCGAGTCCAAATACGTTCTTTTAAACTTGTATTGGATGACACTTGATGTTAATACAGTTTTTCAAATATTAATTCTTTAATTAAATTTAAAAATAAAAAAATAGTAAAACACACAATCATTAGTTAATCAGCATCTGTAGAAAGGAAACACTGTCGTTGTGTCCCTTTAGTGGAATGGGCAGCGCGTTGGACTTCTAATCCAAAGATCATGGATTCAAATCCCACCTAGGATGGTCTTATGTATGAGAATGGGATTTCTTTTTTACTAAACTATTTTATTATAATATTTAAATTTAATGAATGAATAAATAAATAGTAACAAGCAAAAAATAAGTCCAACACCCTAAATAGAAAGGACAATGGAAAATTAAAAGCAAAATTGCTTTCAATTTTGTTTCTTAATTTATGAGTCTGCCATATGTATATGCATATTTATATTAATTGTTATTATTTAATAAAACAAAAATAAAATGTTATTTTGTTGACCTAAGCATAGTCATTTTTTTAAAATATTTTTTATTACTTGTTTCAAATATACTCTGCGCAACTTTAAAATTATTCATAGCAGTGGTTCTTATTTGCATCAATTGAAATTGGATTTTTAATTATAATCAGTATGCAAGGATTATTAAATTAGAAACTAACCATTTAATACTTATTTTTCCACTTTAAACATTCATTCACATATAAAATTAAACAGCCAATACTCTGTCGAAGAAGCTAATCCATTCTTCAAACTTCAATCTCATTTTACTTTCTTTTACGGTCACTGGACGTAACATATCGTTCGAACTCTAGGTTTGAGATCTAAACTAACAGATAATGATTTTTCAGTTATTGAAATAAATATGCAAAGTATAATATATGCTTAATCGATAGAATGTACTTTTTTCAATTTTAATTTATTTGAAAATTATATGCAGTGATTTGAGACCAAGTAAGTATTTTCTTTTTCTTTTTAGGACCAATAATTTAATGAAGTAAAAACAAAAAATCGTTTTATTTTAATGCAAAATTAATTGTTTGCTTTAAACAATCTTTTTTCGTTGTCGTAGGCAAAATTAACTTCTTGTCCAAGTATTCAGAAACAAATCGTTGATCGAGTTATTTTTGATCTTAATAGTTCCCTTAAATTAGATGTTACACGCTTTTATTCTTTTTAATTCCTTAAATTAAATCACCTTTACAACCATGATTAGGTGCAATTAATAATGAAATCCATGTAAAGTGGTAAAAGCATTACCACCTTTTAAACTAAACTAATTTAACACTTTACACTTAACCTAAACACTTTACTAAATTTATTTATCCTTTAATAAACCTTAAGGATTTCTAGTCTGTTCGAATTTTCACAGTGAAAATAAAAGTTTCTGATTAAACAAACATGGTAAACACATTCAAATTGTATTATCTTCCTTTCAGAACGGTTATCGTGTTTAAGTTGTTGGCGCTTTCCTCATCCTTTAGGAAAGTCATTTTATTTCTGAATCCTTGTTAATTGACTCCCTAAGGTATTTCGACGCGAAAATGTGAAATTATTTCTAGTTTGTTTTCGTTTACAAGGAATTAAATAGAGAAGTGTATTTAAAGTGAATAATAATTCTCTAAAAGGTAACACGAACTGAATAAAAATAAATATTATGTTTTGTATTACTTTAAATGGTTATCGTTAAAAGAAAGTCCATGTTTAAAATTTTTGCTACAATGCAAATACAGGGTACCCGGGCTAAAAGTATCCAAAAGAAATGACTTATTGTTACGAAACTACCCGTCAAAATGTAATAAACTGTTAACCATGGATTGGAAAACTCTCCAAGAATTTTCGGGATTTGTCCGATCGGCCGCACGTACACGCATTATTCAGTAAATCGCAGACGATAAACGTGTTGCACTGACTTCATTAGAGGTTTACGCTACAAGTTGCAGTGCGTATTTAGGTGAAATGAATTTAAATCCGTCACGCGTGTACAACGACGTATTCGAACAGAATGGAATATCGATCCTCTGACATCAAAATCCATCCATCGAGGTCGAAGAACTTTAAAGGAGATGTAACCTTTGATATCTCAAATTGGCAAGTATCCTTAAGTTTTCGTGAAAGATGACACTGTTGATCGTGTGCATGATTCACTTTGTAGAAATCCTGATAAGTCTATTAGGCAAGCCAGTAACGACATTCCATTCTGTTGTAACACGTCGCTGTATACGCGGGGCTGATTTAAATTTCGTGAATCAAAGTAGGCACATCATCTTTTCCTGTGGTGTCCACATCTCTACTAATGAATTCAGTGTAAAATGCTTATCGTCTGTGATTGCTGAACAATGCGGATGCGGGAGGCAGATTAGATTAGACACAAAAGATCTCGGAGAGTTTTCCAATGCATAGATGAACAGTTTATTACAATCGGATGAGTAGCTCCATAATAAGCCAGTACTTTTGAATATTTTCAGCCCGGTCACCTTGTATTGGTACATTATCTGGTACATCACAAGAAATATTGTGATTGTCTCTAGCAAGCGTGTTCTATTTATTTTGCCTTTTTGCACTATTCGCTGCTTTTCGGACTAAACTCAAACGACATTAGAGTCAAATGAAATTACAGTATGTGTTTCCAGTCAATCAGGTCGTGAGTTCAGGAGTCGTCATAGTTAAAAGACAAGCTGTTGTTGAGGGTGCACTGGAAGACTCAGGGTGACTTCGAATACTGCTTAGGTGCAGTGTATTTGAACTGGTCAACTTCAGGACGGAGTGCACGTCTTAGACGACAGAAATAAAATGAATTCTTATTCGGGCCAGTTGTTTAGGGCTGTTATTCCTGCAATTTGTTGTTTGCGTTTTACAAAAAGGAAATGCCACTGCATACCCCTTTCCCAGAGAAGATAATTGTTCTTTTTTTTTTTTTTTTTCTTTCTGTTCGTCTTTATGAACAACACTGAGAGACGGTTATTTTTCCAGTCTATTACTGCAATTGTAATACAACTGAAGTATATTTGAGTGTCTTTGGAACATTTTTCCATTGACGTTGCGGATGATCTCTTGTTGAGATGGCGGATCTAGTTGATGTGAGCACCGTTGCCGTTTTGAATCAATAGTCGTGATTTATTGATAATATCTTAGTTAGATTCTCCATAGAATGAATGCATAATCAACCATGACCGTTAGGCTGTGCTGCCATCTAGTGCTCAATTCCTCGGTCACCACTTGGATAACTTACAGTTGGTGACGTAGAGAGGATATATGATCCTTCCTGTCCAAGTGAGTGAGTTGATATTAATGTCGCACTATTCAGCTACGCGAGGGTTTTTAAAGACGGACCATCTAATTTTGAACCATGTTAAAGTGACGTGGGCGACATCTGAGCTAGCCCATCATCTCCTAGCTTCCACACCACACCAACGGGAGGACGTTTCAGCTCTCGACAGATTTAAAGTGCATCGCTGACCTACACGGCGGGTCTTTTAGTGGTATTCGGCTCCAACTCATGACATGCCTGCCATGATCCGATACCTTGACCACTGGGCTACTGCAGCTCCTCCTTCTTGTCCGAAGTGCACGCCTTGGACGGTTGAAACGAAAGAAATCCCTATTCGGGGGAGATGTAATTGCTTTTATTCCTATTCCTTGATGTTTGTGCCTTGCAGGAGGAAGCACAGCTGTGCAATATCAGTCATGTTTTTCCGGCAAACTATGTCATGGGTTTTGATGTTGCCGTGCATAACGCAGCTGTCCAGCATCCTATCTCTACGGTAAGTCTCCAAACTCGAATTCAACCATCATGGTGTTGCAGACAGATGCGTGACTCGTCAGTAAATACCACTGCATTCCATTCTGCCGCCCACATCCTTCTTTCATCGCATCATTGGCGGTGGATACGTCTGTGGTTCTGCGTCAAGGGTAGACCAAGCAATGGACGTCTTGCGGACAGACCACTCTACTTTAAACGGCGTCGAATGGTATGCCCAGACACTGAATGATGCGTTACAGACTCAATGTGCTGTGCTACGGTTCGTCATGTGACTGAGCGTACCGTTACTGCCATGCACACAATTTACCTGTCCTCACGTGAAGTGGTGCACTGAGGTGGATGTGATCGACCTCGTCAATCCGTCGTACCCTCCTGTATCCAACGGTCACATATCCGCATTACAGTTTCTTGATTTCATACAACACGACTAGTGAATTCCCTGATAGATAATCCACAATCTCGGTAGGCCACTATCCTTCCTCTGTCGAACTCGGATTCTTGATCAAAAGCTGATTGCTGTTTTTTACGAGTTTTTTCAAAAACCGACAAGAAAAACACAATTGCCGAACTTGAAATCGTCGAAATCTCCAAGCCTTAAATAGCGCTTTGAGGTGGCGCCACAGGAGCGCGCGTGATGTGTGTCTGCACTAAAATTTTAATCATTTGCATATCTCACCTCCGGTAATGCATGTTGTAAATTTCATGTTATTTGCATACTTCCTTCAGGGAGTTACATTTACGGTGGCCAGCAGTGTAGTAATTTAACTCTGTAATTAATCAATACAATAAATGTACTGTATTGCTGAAAAAAAATTATAGTGAACCTTGTATTACTTTGACTTTAAAAAGAATATTATTTTACATTGGATTTCCTCCCATTGTGATATCTGCGGAAATTATAGAGCTGATTTCTTAACTAACAAGTGTGCTGGTGTTTTTCAGTGCTTTCAGCGAGGAATCCCGTACACTTCTATATAATCAGCTATTATAAATAAGTTTAAAAAGTTAAGAGAACCTTTTTTTAAGTTAACTTCTTATGGCACGTTGGGGAAAAGTTTCGTTGCGCGTTACCAAGCGGTTAGCACGAAAAATTCCGTCCTTGTAAAGATGCTTCGAAAATTCACTGCACGGGTTTTTTTTGCCTTCAAGTAACATTTTCAAAAGCGGCTAAGCCGTACTTTTCTGAAATCCTTTCCCCCTTTTAAAGGTTTAACATCTTGAAAGATAATTAGGGACGGTAGAAGGAACACAGCAGGTTGATTGATTGAATTTAACGTCGCACTGTTCAGCTACACGAGGGCTTTTGGCGACGGACCACGTAATTTGGAACACAGCAGGACACTGATAGGAAGTTTTATGGCTCGCAGGGAACCCCGTGTTTTGACCCTGGAGCAATCGTAAAAAACGGGGGAAAATTTCTTTAGACCCTAGAAAGTGTTTGTGTGTTAGCGTGTATTTTAAAAGTTTTGAAAAGTCCCAACGCATAAGTATTGGTTTCATATGGCGTGTCAGGACAATCTGCTATTTTATATAGTTAGACAAATCATCTTTTTTTAAGTATATTCTTTCGCTTCATTTTTCTTACCTTAATCCATGCTTTCAGTTTTTGAAACATGATTATTTCATTATAAGATGCAAAAAAATTAATAAACACCAAAGACTTTAAAATTTGAAACCTTTTCAACTTTCCAACCTCTAAAAATGAATAAATTTAAACTTCATCAAATAATTTGAAACATTTTCTTACACTTTGATAAAAATAATAACGAAAAAAAAAAAAAACCTAATTAAGATCTATTAGTTTTTTTTTTTTTAGATTTCAAAGCCCAAGTGTTCAGGGAAGTTTACGTACACTGCCTAATTATATATTGTTAAAGTACACCGAATTATATTTGAATTTTAAGTGCTTGAACTTCAGTTTGCATCAAAGACAACATGAATGAAGAATTTCACACATTTTTTTTATAACTGGAATGTTTGAACAAATGGTAATCAAAAATATACGGAAACATTTATAATACATTTATAAATGTTTATAAAACATTTATAAAAATATACAGTAGACATTTATGCATATAAATAAACGTAAAAATCAATTTTAAATTCGAGCTATTCAAAAAAACATTCGAATTATTCTTCAAACATATCTATTTATGCAAAATACCTCAACATTTATCTCTTTTTTAAAGGCTAACTGAATAAGTAATTAAAATCTGGATATTTTTTGAAATCTCGACCGTATAAAGTTAGAAATCTTATGATAGAAATTAAATTTAAAATTTCGAAAAAAAATGTATCACGTAGTTAAAAATTATTTACCGTAAGTTCTAGCAATTCTTTGAGTATAATGTAAATTTCAAATTTTATTATATAGCTTCTTTAGTATAATTTTAATATATTTCGAAGATTTCATACAATTCAGCTGAAAACTGAATGCTAAGAGCAAAAAATATTCTAAAAAAATTGACAAATATACAATAAAGTTTTACATAAAAGCAAAATTGAGAAGCTAAAGCATAGGAATGAAAAATTTTGAGTATATCTGAAGTAGTTCTCGAAATATTTATTTTAATGTTCAGAAATTTTGTGTGCGTTATGTTATACTTAATATTATTTAAATGGTTAAAATAATATGTTAATAATAGTCATGTAATCGTTTGATGACACATTCATATACTAATAAGAATTATAATGGTCATTGATGCGAATGACAAGAATTTATGTAATTTTAAATTCAGACATTAAGATATTGATGTAGAAAATATAAAACGACAATCTAAAATACATGAAAAATGCAGTCTGCAATAAAATTATCTTGACAAACAAAATACTGCATTTTCACTTACTATGGCAGGGCCCGCATTGTCAAGGGCGATCTGGAAAAACAGAGAGGGAACCGCGGTTTTAATGGATGCCGCTCTAGCTTTTAAAGTTCTCAGGATAAAAATATATATAATTACAAATGCAAAAATAAGTCTTGTAATTTTCCATACATTTTTATAACAACGAATTTTGGAATTAGCACCCAATACATTGTTGTGTTTGACAATATCTAAAGTAACCAACCGTACTTTAGATAGATTTGTACTACTTTTCGTAACCGTATTCCTTTAAAAATTAATTCATGCAGCCAAAATACACCTTTTGCACTCTTAAAAATTTATGTAAACTATAACGGTTAATTTCAATTTATGCAACTTGTGAAATGTTCATAATTAACCATTTCCGTCTAAGCAGTTTACATGAAAAAAAAGTTTGGACTCCCTCATTCATTAGGGAATTATATAAGATACTAACATTAAGTTTTATTTTTCACCGAATAGGGTCGAGTGGTAGTGTATCGTGCTTGCACACCACATGGCTTGGGTTCTATAAACGGACTGGGCAAGATCGACTCTGCTTTTCATCCCCGCTACATTGGGTCTATAAATGAGTACCAAGCTTACTTGGGGTCTTAAACACTGAAGGTCTCTCTTCAGACAGACCACCAAATCGGGACATCTGTTCATGCACCTCAGAGCCCAATGGTCACGTATATTGGGATGGGCATAGTAGTTCCTGGCCCTCATGGATTGTTGTGCCACTGAGTTTGAGTTTTAAGTTTGAAGATTGCGGCACTTTGGGGATACCCCTTAGATAAACATGTATTTCCACTCATTTGAAATTAAAAAATTTTTCTTTCAATTACGTTTATTTTAGAAGGAAGTTTGATTTTTCAAATGTATTTGCTTAATAACATGTATGTTTGTAAATTATATTGAAATTTTGATACATCCAAAATTACATGTTTTTTTGCTCCTCTAAAAGCTTTTAGGATTTTAGAATTGATGTTACAATTCACATACGTTTTATAGTAGTATATATAAAAATGATAAAAAAAATTTTTATAGCTGTGTGAGCTTTTATGCCTCGTTAATAAATATAAAAAATTGCTTTCATTTACTGTTTACAATGTACTGAAATAAGTGGAGGAATAGGATATTTGCATATTATGAATATTTTTGACTGCAGTAAGATATATTTATATTTCAGTTTCTTTATAATTTGAATAGAAGTTGTAAGCCATTTTGCGAATAGTTTCATATTGAATATGAACTCATAGGCTGTTTAATAGTAAAGTGTTTTATTTTTATACCAGCACACATTAAAATAAGGCTCATTAGCAGTTATATGATCAGTTTCAGTGATATTTAAATTTTCAAAAATAGTCTACACGTACGAAAACATTCTTTCAAAACTACACACATCTCTCTCATACCATGTCTTCCCTACAGCAGGAAATATTTGTGTATAATCAAAAAATTTAATACAGGATACATTTCCAAATGATAAAATTGTTTTTAAAATTTGGTATGGATACATTGTGGAGCTGACGGTTAACTTCACTGAACAAAATTGTTTTAAGTGTACTGTTTTGAAAGACAAAATTAATTAGGGAGAACTTTTCTCACAATTGAATTTGTAATGACTGAATTGTGTGAAAATGTAGTTATCGATGTGTGACATTTTTCCTTGTAATAAAAGAAACAGAAAGATAATAAATTAAACTTGAGTAGGAAATGGTTAAAAGTACTGCCATGCTCATTTGCAGAAGTATATCCCTCATTAAAAATAAAATTATTGACTGAATGTGTGTTATGTCCATCACAAATGCCGATGTAGAAAAGGAATTTTATTTAATACAAGAAGTTTGAAAATGAGAGCACTAGGAATGAAAATTTAGATTTTTCCCGAAAAATATTCAGTTAACATAAAAATATCATTTTTTTTATGATTTTAATTAAAATAAATTAAAAGTATTGAAATCCTTTTTTATGTTTTTTTTAATTAAAAATATAATTGAATAGAGAAAGATCGGTTTCATTTCATAAATATAATCATCGTATGTATATCACCGTATGCACCATTTATTGACTTATTGTTTAAAAAAAGAGATATGGCCCTTACTCTTTTTACTTCATTACTTTTTTTTAAAAAAAACAGGAAAGTGAGCACGTTTTCTTACTCTCATATTCAAAAATGAATACAGGATGGTTTTTTCTGGTTCAAATTGCAATAGCAATATATATATATATATATATTAATGTTTTAAAATAATGACAGAAAAATAAATTTTGTTTATAGAAAATATAATTATTTTTCAATTTCTAACAAACTTTTTATTTCATTTTTTCCTTTTTTACCCTTCATTTTGTTTTAATTTTACTGTGACTGAACATATAGTTGAAACGACAGAGTTGCTTTCATACAAGGTTGCCCAAGACAACTTAACAGTTAGCTGTAAATGATTGATCTCTTTGTTCTTACTTAACAAAAGGACGGAACTAAGTCAAAAAATTGTCCCCGTTCGACCTTCCAAGTTTCAAAAGGGGAAAAGGAAAAAGTCTGTTGCATTTTTTAAGCGAACGGCAAAATAAGAGTAAACGCTTTTGGAATAACTTTTCAGGAGGAAGCTAACCACTCAGAGGGTTAAACGATGAATGAAAATGTTTGAAGTTGCTACTTCTACCATGTTTTTTAAAAAAATTGTCACTAGTTTAACAAATATTCATATCATAACCACGAGATGTAATTTAACGTATATATTTAAACTAAATTAAATTCAAAACTCTAAGTATATTATAAAAAATGAAACAACTCAACTTGTATTGAAGCGATTTTGTAAATAAAATATTTATTGTTTTATGTAAATGGCAACAGTGGAAAAATAAATAAAAAGAAGATTTAGAATGCCGAGTTTTTGTGTGGTTGTGAAATATTGAAACTAATCTGTTTTATTATAACTTGGACGAAACAGAAGTCTGGCATTCTATCAAAGCCAGGCAAAAACACTTACAGAATCGGAAAGATCATTTTATTCACCATGATATGGTATATTTTTGTCTACAAAATAATGATATATTTTTTTTGCAATTTTTTCTAGAATGAGTCAAAATCGATACGTTTTTATGAAAATGATTTCTAAACCTTTCCCGTTCAATTTCCTTTTGCATTAATAAATTGATATTCAATCCTGATTAAGTTTATGCTTCTCTCATTTAGAATCAGTCGTTTAAAAAAAGAATGTCAAACAAATTGTTTGTTTTTTTTACGTTTTTTAAAAAATACTCAAAATTTTAAGTAGATATTAAATAATTTCGTTATTGTTTTTTTTAGAAGTAATCTCACAAAACTTTTTTTCTGTGTGTAGAACAAAATTATCCCTAATCTGTACAAATATTTAAAACATTGCTTAAAGTTACTGTTTTTTAAAAAAAAATTTTGGCGTTTTTCATCCATTAGTCTTTTTAAGAGATTTTTTTAAATAAAAAAATATTATTAGGTTTTTTTGTTTAAAAATTACAATTGTTTTCAATGAATGTGTGAAGTTGTAAGCCATTAACTTAAAAATTAAGCCTTCAAAAAGTTAAAACTTTAATAAAAAGCGCGATTTTATGATAAGACAAAGGTTTGGCGACGAAAACCAGTTTCGCGAGAAATTGGCAATAAACATCTGCTTCATCACGTCCACTTCACTTTTTCTTTGGGATTACACTAGAAAAACTTGAGACAAATAAAAACCACTGATTTTGACGAGAAAAAAATTTATTTTTGTTTCAATAATGACATCTGTATGCTTAGCAATATTACTAACTACTTACTATTACAAATTTACTACTATTGCAAAAAAGAGAGAACATTTAATGCCCAAAAAATTACTATCAATTAGTGAGAATGTTTAACGAAAAACACACACACAAAAAGAACTTTTACTTCATGTTTTTTCGCATTTTTTATCATCATATCGAACTACATTTCAAATATTTTTTACACACCCTGCCGGATGCACTAAAACATTCATTAAACTTTTGATGGAAATTTATTATCGCTATACGAGCAATAATGGATACTGCCTTGCATATATAACTTGTGTTTCAACTGGTAAAGCAGTAGGCTTTAAAAATTCTTTTATCAAGATTACTTCCGTTACTTTCTGAAACCGCTCAACGATATGTACCTCTTTTCGAATACATAAGTGTCGTAATCATTGATGAGATAAGTATGATCAGTGCTCAATTATTATTGAAGGTTGTGATTCCAGATTAAAACAAATAACTGGAACAGTCGAATTTTTGATGGATTAGATATTATTTTAATATGAGATTTACGTCAATTACCACAAGTTCGTTCTACACCCATCTATGAGCCATCTACAGGCAGACCATCTTTGGACCGATTTTATGGCGAAATCTAAAATTTTATGAACTAATTTATGTTAATATTTATTAAATGATTACCACAAATATTGATGTGACAGATGGATTGGCAAATGATGCAGTTGGAAAGCTAGTTCATGTAGAAACAAATGATGAAGGATTAGTTAAGACAATATAGCTTGAGGTTTCTGATTTACCTCAAATAGGGGAAAGATTAAGACGCAAAAAGACCATTTCGCCTTATATCTACCAAATAACAGAATAATATCAACGACAAAATCAAATACTATGATTAATGCAGTGTTTCCGAGATTCTTAAATGATAATCAGTGAAAAACCTACATTTCTTATTTTAGGTACCACAAGCCTTTGATAACAAAACTATCAGTTGAAGCACCCATAAGCATAATGGAAAACAACAAATAAATAATTATAGTTTTCTATAAATGTATACAATATTTTTTTTAATATTATGTATTGAAAATGAAAATTTGGTTTATACTTATGCCTTTTACATCCGAATTACTTTTTTAAATACGATTTGAAATAATGATAATAATAAAGTTGTTAATTTTATATATGATTTTACTTTAAAATAAAACTTCATAATACGATTCAACACATATAAGCCAAAGAAATTAACTTCTACTACATTTTCACACTGATAAGAGCACACATTTTTTATTAGGGTAGAATATGAATTCATTAAAGTGAAAGGAAATTGAACGGGAATAGTTTAGAAATCAGTTTCATAAAAATGTATGGATTTTGACTCATTTAAAAAAAAAATCGTAAAAAGTAAAAAAAAAAATTGTAGAAAAAAAATTATACCATATATCATGGCGAAAAAAATTATCTTTGCGATTCTGTAATTGTTTTTTTGTCTGAGTTTGATAAAAAGAATTAGAGGGCTTTTGTTTCGTCCAAGTTATAATAAAACGGATTAGTTTAACTAATTCACAAGAGGAACTCGGCATTCTAAATCTTCTTTTTATTTTTTTATTTACATGAATAAACTTGTGCTGAGTCTTGGAGGGATACGCTAGATGAGATTCCAGATCGCCCGAGATGGCACGCGATTGCCGCCTTGAGGATGGAGACCGTTTTGACTTGCGGGTCGTGCTTACATAAGTTTTTCCCTCTTCCAACTATGTTTTTGCCAGAGGGAATTCTCCGATGAATGCTGAGCCTCTGGAGATTTAACCTGCTGTATCTGGTGATATCTACGATAGAAACTGTAGGGCCAAAGAGCAGCTACAATATGTTTAATCTAACTGACTTTGTCATTGTGTTTAGGCTTATTTTTTCTGTTTTTTGATTCCTTGTTTTATTGTTTATTTGTTGTTTAATTTGCTGCTATTACTTGTGCATTTGCGTGTAGTGTTTTCACTACATCGAAAGATATATTCATCAAATGCTGCTGCTAGAAGAAATTAATATTCATGGAAACAATACAATAATTGTGAAAATAAAAATTGATCAGTGCAATAATAATGGAAATATACATACGGAATATGCATAGTTTGAAATAAAAGATCAAAGATGTTTTCTCGCCGATATGTCGTTTGACAGTTAAAAGCCACCAGTGATGAAACAAAATGTAACTGTGACCAGCAACTGGCACACTGTTGTGGCATAGTGCGTCAAAAGATTAAATTGTTACATATGTAAAGAATTAGAAAAGGTACGTGGTATGATTTAATTAGAAAAGGCATCATTTCAAACAAATGCATCAATTTACTATTCCACTTAAATCGTTGAAAGTGTGAGTGCTTCACAAGCACTTAAAAAACTAGAAAAAAATAGAACTAGAAACTAGAAAAATACATTCACACTTAAAGCTTTCACTTGGCATTTTCAGCTTTAGTTATATGTAGGAAGTGGAACTATTTTCTATCATTATGAACCATATTTAAGATTGAATTACAAAAACATTGAATCATTGAAACTTTTCTTTATAAATAATTTAAATTTATTTTAAGTGTAAAAAGCATATAATTTTTATTTTTAGTAAATTTATCCCTGATGGTTGCCCAGAAGCATCTAGTCATGATAAATGGGCAAGCTAAAAAACAAAATATTCTCAGTGCGGAACGCGAAATCATTTAACTAATTACTTAATTAAGCAAGAGTACGATAGGAATTGTCATGAATGGCTTAGAAAAAACATTGTTCTATAATTTTTTTCTTGCCTTTACAAAAATAATACAGTGTAGATACTGTAGAATGTGTTTCTTAATCTTTTTTTCAGTTTTACTTTTTCTGCACATCCCTGGAGAGAAAGCAGGACAATTCTTTGGTCTTGAGTTTACTTTTGCTAGATTTCATTCCAAGTCTCTCCATCATGGAAAAGGATAAGACAAAAAATATACACATACAAAGACTTATACTTTTAGTACTAATTAAAATAAGTACTTACCTAGCCACAAGGAAGAAGTTATCTTCCTTTTACATTTTCATAAAAATAAAGATGTTTTTTTCCTTAAACATAAAGTAACAAGCAAAATTAAAGAAAGTTTTGACATATACTGCTAAATAACTTGATCCTTTTACACTGTGTGTGTGCTCAATTATTCAGTTCCTTAACCTTAACGTGACTGGACATAGAGGGGCTGCATTTTATTGTCTTTGCATACATGATTGTCTCTCTAAGAGGGCCTTTGAAAGAAACTGGTATACTTTTATTACTCCTAAAAATTGAACACGAACTGGTCTATTTCACCCCTTAATTGTTGATTAAAAGTTACGTGATTCACTCCCCAGTGCCACGGCTTTTCACATAAGCACGAGTGAGTGGTGTATGGGGGGGGGGTAAGAAAAGGAGCAAATATTTCTCCGAAATAAATTGCTCGCCAACCTTGTCAAGGTCATTTTATTCAATTCGAAACTTTTCAGAATAGTTTTACTACTGGCAGCTCAAAGAAAGGGATCGAATTTTGAAAGGACTATAGCAGATATAATTTAGAAATTACACAAAAGAGAATTTTCATTAAAATAATAGGTTGGTTAACTACATTGACATGTAACTTGTCTTCATTACCTTAATTTCATTTTCTCCACACAAGTTTGTAGCACGCAGAATTTGGTAACAATCATGCGTTATTCGCATTTTGAATACGCTTAAGAATCGAGATCTCTCGTAAATTTAAACTGCTGTGTTATAATTAACGTTGACTCTAAGGCAGTTCTTCTCAAACTTTCTATACTTGCGACCTATTTTTCAATCCTCATTTCCATCGCTCCCCCGTCCATACAATAATGATGTACTGAAAAAATTCAATTATAATATACTTTGAGGTAAGGCTACAATACGACTTTCATTATAAACCGTACAATTTATCAAGATAAGTATAAAAATTTGTATATATCATTTTATGACATGCCCCTATGCTCAATATTAATTATTAAACTTATTCTTAACTCAGTAGTATTAAATTAATTAGGAAACGCATTGTGAAGTATTCATACATTTATCAGTGTCAATGCGTATTTTATTTTTTTATTATGTCAGAATATATTTTGTTTTGCTTCCTATCAGTAAATTAATAACTTTTTATTTCCGACCGAGATACTCGCGCCCTCTTTTAGGGTTAACATGCTCCCCTTGGAGGCGCGCCCTACAGTTTGAGAAACACTGCTTTAAGGAATATATACTACGCACGTATTAACATCATTCTAGTGGTTTTTCGCCAAGGATCAACTGCATGACAGACTAATCGCCAAAAAGATATAGTAATTCATAGAAACTAATTCCAGTTTGAACTTATAATCACCGTAAGTTTTACAATTCGCAAAGTCTTGGTTGAAATTAGCAAAGACTGTTAATAGCATGGAAATCTATACGTAAGAATCAATTTTATTTAACAAAAAATGCCCTAGTTAAAAAAATTGCAGTTGATAAACATTTTTAAAAAAAAGTATTGCTTACTCTTTCAGCTCCAAAGAAACTACGTTTCAAAGTAACAGCTAAGGAGCTTATGATGCTGTGACAGTATTGTAATGATTGTAAAATCTATAAACATGTGAGACAATCTGAGCATTCTAAATGGTTTAATTACTTAAACTCGCTAGTAAAATATTCAATGACTTTTTTTTGTTTTGACGTTAATTCATGTTGATATTTGAAGAAAAACGAATGCGATTGTGGCTACGTAGCTTTCGACTATGGTCAAATAAAGAGTAAAACGCTTATACCATCCTGACTTTTATTAACACTTTTTCAAACAGAGTTAACGTTATCAGCCCTTCTTCACGGTAAGAATTTACTGGTGCTAAAATCGGAATCTCTGACAACGCCTGCTATGAGCTAACGTGACCGCAGTCTTTAAAAACAACTAAATGTCCACGGCGAAGACAGATTTCTTAAGTGCAGTCGCATAACGTGTAACCCTGCAAAAGTCACCTCGCGAGAGGTCCAAAACCGAACTGATATCATGTACGTGTTTGGCCCAAAACCTGATTTTGCAGGGAGGGCTATAGTATTTTTCACTACGCAAAATTTTAAGTGCCTTTTTAACGGATAATACTTCGAAGCTAAACCGATTCGATACCATATTTTAAGTCTCAACGCACTTTTCTGAAGGATTTAAAACACAAAAAGACAAAACTTAAAAGTTGTGTGTGATGTAAGTATTTAAAGAATCGTGGTTACCGACGTTGCTGAGTTGGTCATTTAAACCAGCGCCATCTAAGACCCGCTGGATAGAAAGGCTTCTTTCTGCACGCTAGATAGTTGTGGCTTAAAGTTCTCCCGACGGTGAGATGTGTTAAAGTGGGGTGCCATACCTAGAGACATCCTCGTCGCTTGACTTTGGTTCCAAATTACAAGGATCGCTGCTAAAAGCCCTCCTTCGGCTCTAGAGTGCAACGTGAGTTAAAATCATGATTTTCTATTCCATAAAGGTCATGCGTATGTGTTCCGGCGGGTAACAGGTTGAATACTCCTGGCTTAAATCCATTAAAAATCAAAGTTCGTGTTTTAATTTTTTTTCGGTAAAATAGTTAAAAACTGCACCAATATCATTTAAAAACCTAAGTTTAACATTAAATAAATATTAGAAGATCATTCTTCTGCCTTTCAATATCAATTTGATATCCATTAAAAAGGCACCTCAAAAATATTATTGAAAAGTTCATTACCAATTTTAAAGCTAATTATAATGGAAATTGTCTTATAGCATTGCTCGTTTTTAACAGCGACAGTACGTTTGCATTGTATGAATATTATTTTACACGTGTGTGGAAAAAGAACAAGTATTTAAAAAAAATGTACTAATAATCTCCTATCAGAATGAAAATTAGTCTTTGACAAATTATTGAAGGATCATTTCTTGCAGATGATACGTAATTTCAAGTATTTTT
The DNA here is from genome assembly GCA_019973935.1 of Trichonephila clavipes. Lineage (NCBI taxonomy): Eukaryota > Metazoa > Arthropoda > Arachnida > Araneae > Nephilidae > Trichonephila > Trichonephila clavipes. The sequence goes on from BMAU01005831.1 coordinate 119,432, forward strand.
TTTTTTGTAAAAAAAAAAGAGTTAATGAAAGAAAAAAGAAAATCTAATTTGTTCAGCATTTGATCCCACCGCTTGAGTGTAGCATTAATAACTAACGGAAAAGAACTTTTTCATAACTCCCCCATTTTCTCATACTTTGTTCTTTAATTAAAAAAGCAATAATGCTTTCAATCTTTCGCGGCAGGGATCTCCGATCCCTTCATGTTAATGATAAAATTTCGTTTTATTAAATGTAGGAGACAAAATAAACAAGAAAATCTCCTCTTGGATTAATTTATTTCTTTGCTCATAGAGGGTATACAGGTGGCACTAAGACATACGTCACGATATGTATTTAATAAAAAATAAATTAAGTAGACATATTGCAAAAAAACAACTTAGGTTTACTTGTTTTTTTTCAATTCCTATTATTAGTTCACACTCTCTGTATTATATTTATTTGCATATCTTGTTCAAATTTTCAACCATTAATAGAACATTTTTTATTCATCCACTCAAGTTCAAATACAAATTTTTTTAACTTGTAGTGGATGACACTTGATGTTAATGCAGTTTTTCAAATATTAATTCTCTCTCTCTCATTAATTCTATTAAATTAATTATAGTTTAAGACATATTTCAGTCGATATTATTCATCTAGATGGCAGCATATAATAGCTTTTGATAAATTTGTGATGAAGATTTAATTTAACCTTAATAATCATATGGTACATGAACGTCATCATTCCTTTCACACTGGTTTTAAGATAAATTCTTACCTGTTATATTCAAATTTTATTTAAAAAATGTACTTACAAACTTTGTGTGGTTAAAAAGTTTTTAATGTTCATTTAAAAGGGGTTTTGCTACTTAATATTGCAATCCTGTCATATGCATATATTACATGTTTATATTAATTATAATTATTTAATATAAAGTAACTAAAATAAAAATTTTCTTTGTTGACGTAAGTAGGAATTAACTTTATTCTTTTATATTACTTGTTTTATTTTCAAAACAGACCTGGATACACCGATGGATCTAGAATTCAGCGAGATTACTTGAGCTGGTGCTGGAATTTATTGCAGCCATTTTGCATTCTATAAGACAGTGGGAAGAGGTACTACCTATTTTGAATGTGTGAGGCTATGCTTATTGCTTTTAATCAATTAAGCACTTGGAAGAGTTATTTTCCTCGAGTTGTGCTTTTTTCCAATGGCAAAGACGTTTTGCAGGCTAAAGTGTGCACTTCGAACGAATTTCTAAGTGTAGAAATAATCTCAACACTCTGGCAGACTCAGTGGTCTTGCAGTTGATTCCTGTTCGTTGTTGTATCGATGGAAATGAAAGAGCTAATTTCCTAACAAATAGGTGAACGACTATTCGGCAAACTTCTATTAACTATATGACTTTAAATGCTGCAAAACACTCCTACTTAAATTAGAATTTAAGAAGATGTTTGCCTTTTACCTATGAAACGAAATTAAGAGAAATTCCTGAGAGTGTCTTATAAGTACAAAGTCTGTCATTCCAGATACCTCTTCCTGTAGTCGTACCGTTATTTCGTATTTTAACTAGGCACGATTGTTCGAATTCCCATTTTTTAAAATTTAGACTGAAAGGACACTCCGGCATGTACTCTTTGTGACCCTGCGCAGTTCATAGATAAGGACTAAGGATTGCAATATCGAACCAAAAGTTCAATACCGGTATTCGGTATTTTTTAGATATAAATACCGTGATACTGGATTTTATATCGCAGTAGAACCGGTAGTAGAAATTTTAGAAAAAGAAAGAAAACACAGGCGTTCCTTTGTTTTATTTGCCAGTTATATTAGAGAATGCAAATATCACAAAAAAAATTATAACAATGGACGGAGTCCACTTCTACACTTCCTCCATACATTCACATTAATGACTCTTGAATTTTTTTTTTACATTGTACCACCATATTCTTTTCATCATATAAATAATGAAACCATACCGAAGTATAATCAACTAGTTTTTTATGTTCATTAAAGTGATTCTTATTCATTATTATGAGTTATTTATAAGTATATATTCATGAATCTGAAAAATATTCTGAACCGTCAAGTATGATATACAAATACAATGAGGATAAAAAACTCCCCAATTAATCAAATATCGAATATTACACACTTTCTTCACAACCTTGTTTTCACAGATATGAATATCAGGCAACGGATTCTGCGCGTGTGCACTATCACCCAGAGTTGTACAAGATAGTTTTGGCCCACCTCCTTGGATTGATTGATTGAATATTAACATCGCACAGTTCAGCTACACGAGGGCTTTTGGTGACGGACCACGTAATTTTGAACCATGGTCAAGTGACGTGGACGACACCTGAGCTGGCACCCCCCTCTCCTAACCCACCTCCTTGGAAGATTCACATATTTTATCACTTCTCTTGATTATACGATGCAACTTTAAGTCACAGTCTAATTAATTTCACCCGTTAGGGAGACAAAAACATATGCTATTTTGCTACGTTAGCTATCCCTGAACATATAGTGGAGACAATGTTAAAAGAAATCTAGTAAATACCGAAAAACCGGGATTTAAACTTGTGAATACCGGTATTACAGTTGTAGAAATAGCGCAAAATAACAGTTTTCGGTATCCCGTTATACCGGTATTGCAATCCCTAATAAGGACCATATTGATGAATGCACTGCATTATAGTCTTTTGATTTTGATGAATGAAATACATTAAGGGGTCACATAACTTTTAAAAAGTTGAAAATGGTTAAAAATAGTGAGCTCTTTAAAGCTCTATATTTTTTTTATTATTGTTTCCTGGAATGTAAATTTTGGAGGAATAAACAAATAGATATTATTTTACTTAAAACATAACCAACAAACACACTGCTAATTAGGATAAATTTTTAATTAGATAATTACAAAAAGAAATTTTGTTTTCTTTTTTCGCAAGTGATATGCATTACGCGCAGCTTTATAAAAAAGTTACCAATATTTTTTGATGAAATTTTTGCTCAGTGTTGGAAATTGTGTTATCTTTAAAATGACGAAGCATGAAACACTGATTTAAAATTTTTAGTAAACTATAACAATTTAAAATTTAACTATAAAATTTTTAAAAGTTTTTGCTATTTTATATTTGTAATTTTAAATTTTTTCATTAAAAATTCAAACTGGTTCGTTATTTTAAGTACAGATATGATCAGAATCTACAGTAAAAATTTTATCATTTTCCATGGCACGGTTTTGAAAATATCATGCGCGTAATGAGTAAAAATGACGTTCTGAGAAAATTGACATCAAACGTAAAATTTACCACAGTTTTATATATATATTATTCTGGTTACTCAAACAACAACTAAATTTAAATTAAAACTAATGTGAAGTTTTTTTAGTCAATAAACTTCAATTTATTAAAATTATTATAACTAAAAACATATATTATACCAATGCAGTACAAGCATCGATTATAAATATTATATTAATAAATATTAATAATTAAATTTATAAATATTACTTAAAAACAATCAATACCTTAATTAACAACTACTTATTATAAATATTAAAGAATTTGTGATATGAATGCAGTGTATTACTATGATTCTAAAATGCTAAAATTCGCCACATGCATATGATGTTCCCTCTTTTTCAGTTAATTTCTTACAAGTAGTTTTAAATTGCATTCTTTTAGCCTGTCGTACTTTCTTTTGTGCGGAGATTAAAATGTACTTCTGCAGTCTGAATTCTTTTTTATATCTACAAGTGTAACAAATTTATGCAAATTGACCAACAGTCAGACCAAGCGATTGCATAATTTTTAGTCTGCCTTGATTGCCATCATTAAAAATGACAATTGCCTCATTTGTAGATATATCAACAATCTTTCTACCACAACCTAAAGTTTTTGGGCATAATTTCCATATTAATGAGTTAATGGATTCATTATTATTTTGGGTTTTACCCTAGACATTTTGTAGAAGTTTAGGTTGTGATAGATCATTAAACACAGGTTTTATGGCATCCATTACTGCCACTGGCAATTTGTTACTTTGTCTAAAAGTTTCCAAACTGCCCTCTACTACTTGATTTTGATATTTACACCAAGAATTAGGACCTACGGGACAAAAACTGTGCAATGGTTCTTCGTTGCTTGAACGTATATGGAAATATACAGCCCAAACAGCTTTTTTCGCATATCTGACAGGCATGTTTTATTTTGTCGGATTGCATTTCCATAGTACGTTGTAATTAAGTCGATCATTCTGTCGGTCAACCTTCCCTTTTCCCCAATCGACTTCCCATCACTGAGTTTGGAGCTCATTTGTTTTAATTTTCGTAAACGAGTCCCCATTCTTTTTTGAACATGTCCAACACATTCAATTTTTGAAACTGTGATATCTTCTCCATACGGATTGGATGCAGTAATAGATGAGAATGTTTTGGAATCGCCATCACCGATGTAAGATGTATATCTCACAGAACGATGACTTAATGAACGCTGAAATATACGAACCATTCCCACAGTCTCCATCATGCCAGCTGAACCATTGTGGTTCTTCAAATATTCTTTAACGTGAAGAATTTTCCACTTTTTGTAAGCAGGTGACCCCTTTATTCGTTTCCAAGAATCACATCCTTTACAGAAAGAAGACATCACTTCCGCATCAATACACTTTCCTGTTTTGTCTCCTATAACAGCACACACACCAACACGAGAAGAATAGACACGGGTTTTCCATGTTCCATCTCCACTAATTATTATATCGGAAGAATTTGTCAAAGTTACCTCTTCCAAAGCTGCACTTTGCATTGAAGCTTCTGCGACTTCTTTACTACACAATTGTAGTTTGTTTATAATGTTATTATAGGATTTTTCAGCAACTGGAGGAGGAAAGTCCATGACACCACAGAAAGTTGTCATTGCTGCATGACCCTGTCCAGTTGATTGATTGAATATTAACGTCGCACTGTTCAGCTACACGAGGGCTTTTGGCGACGGACCACGTAATTTTGAACCATGGTCAAGTGACGTGGACGACACCTGAGCTGGCACCCCCTCTCTAACTACCACACCACACCAACGGGAGGACGTTTCAGCTCTCGACAGATTTAACGTGCATCGCTGCCCTACACGGCGGGTCTTTAGTGGTACTGGGCTCGAACCCGTGACAAAGCAAGCCACAGTCCGATACCTATACCACTCGGCTACCGCGGCCACGCATGACCCTGTCCAATTGTCCTCATTGCGTATACAAAACGTCTGTTTATTTCTGGAATATTTTTTCTTTTACCCAGCATTTTTGAATTTCTAAACGAACACAAGTTTTTACAGTTCTTGCATTCAATCGAAAAAACACTAGACAAACCTCTAACACAATTTTCTGAAAGTTTAATATCACCACCACATTTTTTGCAAGAAGCAAAGTTTTTGAATGTTTGTAAACATGATAGTTTTATCAAACACTCTATAGCCATCAAAACAGTCATCATGTTCAATAAAAGATGAATGAACATCTTGCAGCCGAATCTTTTTTCCAGATGCACTGTTGTTTAGTGATTCATCCACACTGTGTACAGCTTTGCATCTCGTATGCATATTACCAGTAAACTTCCTTTTTTTTTTTTTGGACGTTTACCAGATGGTCTTTAGCAGATTCAGTCGAATTCATCCTTCACAAGTTTATAACAAAAATAATAATTTTTCCTAAAACTTATCTTAGAATAAGATACGGTATGAAAATCAAAAACGATCGAGTATAAATTCAAGATTCACTTTATCAAAACGAAATAGAAGTTTATAAAGTTAGTAGAAGTTGTAGTTAATATATTCAGAACAATATTAATATTTGAGGCTTAGATTCAAGCATTTGATAATTAGAATGAAAATATTAGAAACAGAGAAACGCAGCTGTCACCCTGGAGCCAAAATGTAAACAATATGTAAATCGCCTCTTTTTTCTACTCTTTTTATTTTCTTAATAACGTCCATTCTATTGGGAATATCTGCATGCGGTTTCTTTTAGAACACTCAGAAAGGTTTACTCTATAAAATAAAATAATAATAAAAAAATCGATTTTCATTAAATTTTAAAAGGTATATGACCCCTTAATGCCATTATCTTTTATTGTTCTTAAGCATATAAAAGCAAGATCAATACTAATACCCTCGTGCAGTGCTTCTCACAATTTCAGTATTTGCGACCTAATATTCCATCATAATTTTCGTCGCCTCCCTCATACAATAACAATGTATTTAATTCAATAATACACTTTGACACTAAAGCTACAATACAATTTTAATCTCTTAAGTGCCAGCGGCGTATATAAATATCTCTATCAGTCAAAATGTTAATTGCTGTGGACGTATATATACGTCTTTCAAAAGTGCGATCACTTCTGTGCACTGCTATCCATAAAATTCTTCCGAAGGCTTTGGAATGCCATAAAAGGAACTTTAGGAAGTTTGCTGAAGATTTACTTATATTTCACAGGATTTCCTTTTATTTATTCTTTCCCCCTTTCATCACATAAATTCGCCTACGTGGAAAACGTAGTCATAGTCGAGCGAATCACGTAACTTTTGGTTGGCCGTTAAGGCATTCATTATAAACGATACATACACATTATCACAAAATACGAGTTATTTTTTTATATATATAATTTTACACATGACAAGCCCATGGAGTTATTGTTAATTATTAATGGTGTTATTAATTTAGCATTATTTAAAGAAAATTGTGCATTATTGAAACTTTTATAAGTATTTTACATCAGTGTAAATGAGTATTTTATTTTTTATTATGTCATGTTTTTTTGTTTATTTTGTGTAAAATAATAAATTGTTTAAATACTCTATTGTTTTTGACTTTCAAATATGCTCGGGCCCCCCTCGTAAAGTTATTACCCCTCGTAGGGGTGCTTGTCCCACATTTTGAGAAACGCTGATTTAAAAGAACATTCTGTATTTTTTATCATAATTTTATAATCTACAAAATTATGATTAATATACAGCATTAAAGACTATCTACCTACGTTTGGAGACTAATTTTCTAAAATGGCAAGACGCGTTTTATTCGTAAAAACATGACGAATGGATTTTCTTCCGAAGAAAAGGTAAAAAACTAATCATTGTTTTTTGTATGAATAAAGGATTGATAGAATCTTGATATGGACTTCCAAAATTCGAAAAGAGCTTGCATTTAATTTTTTTATATATATCTTTGATTGGATGTTTCCTATGTTGTCCCAAACCACGTTTTTTTGAAGTTTTTCATCTCGTGACGCCGTTAGCAAAATCGCGTTTCTCTCTTGTTTGTGTATCTGACACCATTTTGAACTAGGATTTCTATTTCTCGAATCTTGTTCGACCACTACTTTATCGCAAAACATTTCGAATCGCAAATCTGCTAGGAACATTACTGTCATGCAATATCTAATCTGTGCCATACCTAGTGGCATATATATCGGAATTTACTGGAATCAACTTACTATTATTAATTGCATCTGCCCTATCATCAGATTATTTACAGTCACTTTCACTCAATCTTTCGAGTATATCTTCATTGGAATCTAATTTAGAACAAGGTTAGAACCATCATCCGATTCGTTCTCAGAAAGCTCTTGAAAAATTAATTAGCAATTTCATCAACACTTAAACATTTTCAACGAGCCATCGTTTCAGGTTGCCTAATCTGGACAAAATTCGAAAATCTATTGTTTTATTTTTTATGAGCAGATGAGCAAACGCTATGTAACGAAACACTTAGACGCAAAAAATGTTAGTATAACTGCCTCATTTCCACTGTGAACCTAATAACATTGCATTGAAGGTCAAATAAATGTGCGATAAGACTTGGGGAAGTTTGTTTTGCTAATTGTTATATACTTAGTGAACTGTACATTGCTGAAGACAACTTTTTATACTTTTTATAATAATCAAATACCTTTGTGTCGAAACGACACCAGCGACCAGTTCTAGGTATATTTAGTTGTAAAACCAGTCCTAACTAGCCTAAACCATTTTCCGTGAACCTAGAACCACATAATATTTTCAGCGTAGTCACCAGAAAAAATGATTAAAAGTCATGAAATTTTTAAAATTCTTTGCAAAAATGCGGAAAGTAGAACACATTAAATAGGCACCGATGTGCACACACACAATGGACGCTAACGAAAGTTCTAGTGTTTATAAATTAATTATAATTTTAATAGTTGTGTACTAAAATATATTATATGCACCTCATAATTCTAAACAATACCTGTGAATCTTAGAACGTTATTTAATAATGTATTTGTATTATTGTATATATTAATACATTATTGTCGCTTAAAAACTGTGTTTCTCAAACTGTGGGGCGTACCCCCTGGAGGGGCGCGAGCTTTTATCGAAAATAAAAGATTTAAAAAATTATTAATATACTTGAATGAATTAAAACAAAATACACCCAGAGAGAGACATAATATAAAATTCATTTTTACTCTAATATAAATTACAGGCGCGCGCGATATTAAGTCATCAAAAATAAAAACTTCAAAACCTAATTAGATATCTTTGATCCTATAACCAAACAAAAGAACTTGAATTTGCTGTAATCTCATGATGAGAGATTTTTTATAACGTTTTCTTTTTATACCTAACATACTACACTTTCAGAGAAAAAACAAATCCCTGAGCCAGAATCAAAAAATTTAGGAACATAAAAAATTCATCACTGTGATTATTTTTAAAATACTGCAAATTACAGCTATAATCGGTTTTTGCTGATAATCTGTTTGACCTTCTAATTTATTGGTACGGTTAGTTATGACCCCTCTCTTATGTGTGTGCCTGTTTCTCATTTAGAGAAGTTGTAAGTAATGTATTTCTCTGTTGCGCTTTTTTCCATGCAAAAGAGTTTCATGATATTTGGAAAACCACGGAGAGCACAATTTAAAGGATTACTTGGCCAAGACATATTTTTATGAATATTCTCAAACATATAAAGCCCAATGAAAAACGTTTTACACAATTATTTTTAGCAGTAACATACATATTATCATAATGAATACACTTTTTGCCTGGAAGTGGTCGCGTGGGACACACAGATCACGAAATAGTTAATTCTGGCAAAACTGTTAATTTCTTACCATAGAAAAATTGAAAAGACTTTGAAAGTAGGTAAGTTTATTTTCTCTTGATTAAATTATTCACTAGAATCGCGATTTATATCGTGTACAATAAAATAATTAAAAAAAAAAGGATTGGGGTGACTCAATAGCCCCACTCGACCATTAGTATCGAGTTCAAGCCTGCTCCAGTGTTAAAACATATTGAAGTCTTTTCGCTTTAAATATTAAAAATACAATTATTCTTCATCGGAATTTTATATTATTGTTCATTATTTAACATCAATTATAAATGCTAATTCTGTGAGGCTTAAAATTACAATTCGCATAAACTAATTATAATTTGAGCAATCGTTTAAAAAAAGAATTTACTTTTTTGTAAACATTTCCACGCACCTGGCTTTAATTTCCTTACAATTCAGCTATTATATCAATGTTTTATTTTCTTATAAATGAACTCATGCAAAGAGCGGACACTTTAGCCGGTATACTTTTGATATATCAGTGCTGCACAGAGTATTTTATAGCTAATTAATTCATACTAAATTAAGAACACATTTAATAATTAATGACTTTTATGGGTTTGTCTTGCAGAGCAAAGTTTTTATAAGGAATGCTTATGCTTAAGGAAATGCTTAAGGAAATTGACCCACTGAGTTCTTTTTCTATATTTAGCTGATATATATATTTTGTCTTCTAAGCAGCCACCACATTTTGCAGTACGTCCAATTTAAAAATTGGAGAAAGGAAAAATAACATAATAACTATCATATTACTTTTTTTGCTTAAAAGTAATGTATACAAAATTTAATACTTACGTCATTAATTTCTATGGTTTATAATTAAGATCCCGTATTGTAGGACTTGGCTGAATTGCCTAATTTGGTTTCAAATGAAGTTTTATTCAACTTTTAACTTACCAACACATACACAGGTAATATATCAACCAAAAGATAATGCAAAGAATAAGATTAAAAAAAATGATAGATCTGTCAATTTTGGGTACCAAGTCATCGTAAGTATAATTATAATGTTAACTGCAACAAAACTGAATCTGGCGTAAATAACGTGGGAATTTCCTCACTTCGCCTGTAGGTACATACTAGAGTACTGATGATTTTCTGAAATCTTAAAATAAATTTAGAGAAATGTTGGAAAAGTTCATCGATGACCCTTTTTGCTTTTTTTTTAACACATTCATATATGGGCATCACAAAAAACAATAAACCGATAATTAAGTATACTCTCATCTAGGTCAAATTACATGGTACAAAATTTTATTAGGTTGATATGGAGCTAATTTGCTTAACAATTTTAAAGTCTTTGCCGGAATCTGTATCATTCCTGCTCAAATTCTATCTGTTATTTGATGTTATCGGGTTATTATGAAGGCAGCACATTGAAAAAATTTGGATTAAAATCCAAACTGTGCTGTTCCATGAGGATTCCCATTTGTAATAGTGTTTGCTCAACCATAAATTTAGAGCAAGGAAATTTGCAGAAACCATTTGTGTATTGAAATTCCGTTGCAAGTTTGTGAAGAGGAAATCAACTAAACCACTAATTGAAAAAAATAGATTTATTAATAGACAATGAGGAACATAAGAATACACAAAGAAACTTCGAAGTACATACACAAAAAGTTATAACTGATGACATACAGTAGTGCAGATAGCCCTCGTTACAATCAAACTTCACAGAGTTATAGAAACTGTCTTTAAGATTAGTGTTTCTAAAACTATGGAGCACTCCCCCTTAGGGGGACGTGAGTATTCTACAAGGGGTCACATAAGTCGAAAACAAAAAAATGCTATTTTTTTAATTACTGAAAGTAAACAAAGTGGTATATATTGACTTAATAAAAAATAAAATACTCATTTACACTGATAAAAACACTTTTAAATGCATCAATACATTAGAAAATATATTTCATTAGTTAAGAACAATATTAATAATTACCAGTGACCAAACAGGCTTGTTATATATACAATTATATACACAAATGATAACACTTTCATTGATAATTTGTACGGCTTTTAATTAATCCCTTAACTGCTGATTAAAAGTTACGCGATTCGCTCGCAAATGTGTTTTTCCAAGCAGGTGAGCGTATGTGATGTATTGGGGAGGGAAGAAGGAAAGAAATAAGCAAATCCCCGGTGAGAATCAAGAATCCTCTTTCGCAAACACTTTCAAGGTCTTTTTATGTCGTTCCGAAGCCTTCGGAATGATTTTATGGATAACCGTGTACAAAAGAGATCGTACTTTGGGAAGACGTATATATACGTTCGAGGCAATTAAAGCTTTGGTTGAGTGAGACATTTATGCACTCTGGTGGCACTTAAGAGGTTAAAGTAATATTGTAACTTTAGCGTCAAAGTATATTATTTTATTCAACACATTGTTATTAAATGAAAGATGAGATCCGGATAAAAAAATGCTTGCATACTGGGTCGAAAGTATTGAAAGTTTGATAAGCACCGTTTTTGATCTTTTCTTTTGGCGGGTACTCAGAAAAAGTGTTTCCCTTATTAAAGTTAACGTATACGACTAAGCTCTGTGCTGAAGTCTTTATATAGCTTTATGGACATTTCTGGAAGGATTGGCGCAAACGATTTTTCAGCTATTCAGTGACATAATTTTTCCAAATGTGTCACCAATCTGGTAAACCTGGTTTCATCTATGGTTATCATTCTCTGATGTCCACAATTAAGGTTAGAAACGTACAATTTGATATTTGTATGTATTACACTGAATTAGGAATAACAAGGGCTATGCAAATTCTGTAGTCCTGTGCATCATTTTTGCACTTTATAAATGCATGTATAGCACGTGTTGTGATTGTTTTGAAGTCATTCTTGGGATTACCAGTATGGGTAATCTCCCTTATTTAGACGTCTTCGATTACGTAGAAATCGTAGGTGTGCGACGCATGAACCATTGAATTCCCAAAATCGTCAGAAAGTTGGGGAGTTCACGGACAATTGTGTCAAGAATATACCTAGAATACATGCATGATGGACAAAACACTAGCGATCCGGCAGACTGCAGAGGACAATTAGCCTTGTCAGTGAGTGGTGAAAGAGGGCTCAGGCGTTTTGCACGCAGCCAGTGAAGCCAATCTTTAGCTCAAATTATCAACCAGTTGAAGGACGGTGCCAGTCGTACATTGGGTAAACGGAATGTGCAGTATTCGCTAAACCGTTTTTGGGTTTCTAGAGCCGTCGATCTACTAGAGTACTATTGCTCAATGTCCGTCATCGAGCTGCACTTCTTTCCTGAGCAAAAGAGCACAGAGCCTGAAGTGTAGATGAATGAAAACGAGTAGCATGGAGTGATGAGTCTCGAAACCGACTACTTAACACCGACGAGAGTGAGGATATGGCGTTCAGCTCATGAAGTCATGAATCGTGCATGGCAGATTAGAATTTAACAGGTATATCAATCATGGTCAAGGGTGTTTTATTGGCACTGTTTGGGATATTTGGTGCGTGAACCGAACCCACTCAATGCAATTTGGTACGTAGAGTTGCTGGGTGATCACCTATCCGTTTATGCTGTTCTGTTATCCGCACAGTAATTGAGTTTCCCAGCAATATAATTGTACCTCTCGCAAGTCCAGGGTAGGTAAAGGCTGGTTTAATAAGCATGTCTGACTTTTCCGTCACAAATTGACCTTCAGAAGCCCTCACTTGAACTCTATTGAGCATCTTTGGGGTGTTTTGGAACAAGGCGTGTTAGGTCATCACAGCACCAACGAACCTTATTGAATTATGGACAGCTTTAACCAATATTTGGCAAGTCATTCCTGTGGAACGTTTCCTGAAACTTGTTAAATATATGCCTCGTCATGTGTCAGACGTTATCAAGGTCAGAAGAGCCTTAAACTCATTAATTGGTAGGTATCTCTAAATCAGTGGCACTTCAGTTTATTTTATTTGGTACAACATTTTGCACATACGTATCTCATACTCTGAGAATAATTAAAACTCTGCTAACAAATAAGATCGTACTATCTCGTAATATTCAAATTAAATTAAACTACTACAAGAACATGCTGTGTAATAATTTAAAAGCTGAATGTCTAATAAGGAATTTGTACGATTTTTGCTGCACTGGCTTCACAACTAGTTCTCATACTACAGATTAGGTTGTTAATTTCATGTTGTGACAACTATCTCCCTCTTCTTTACGCACATATTTTAACGTCTGGAGCGTGCTTGGAGAAAGTTGGACGTCAAGCAATAGCTCTTTCTAAACAGACCTAAAAATTCAATAGAATTTAGGTCAGAAATTTTGCTAGTCATTCCATCCCCACCAAATACACACTTCCTGAAGAGTGTCTCCGACAAGATCAGCTTTGCGTGGCTTCGCATTATCGTCCATAAAAATAAACCCTTCACCAATTGCTCCTCGGAACAGTCACGCATGAAGTTTATCTTTATATCGCTGTGCAGTTACAGAACCCACTTTTAAAATGTTTAGCGATGAACGAACCAACTACATAAACCCATCACAAACGAAAATTCGAAACCCACCGAACTGTTCGGATTCTTTTATGTTAGAAAACTGATAGTGAGTCCCAGTGGTACTGAGCCTTTACTTCTGAAAAGTACACGTCCATCTATTGATTGGTCCAAAACACATGTTCTTGGCTCCATAAAAGAGGTTTTTTTTCTGTAATGCGTTAAGAGGTACACTAGGAGACATACTACTGGGGTCGTCGGGCATAAAGATATTTCTCAGCTCAGCATTTGTAAACGATTTGTCTAGAAGTTAGCAGAAAGGTTGTCAACCTGTTTAGCTGCCATGAACCAGTGACGCTGTTCATTTATTTTTCAATATCGATCTTCCATAAGTGTTGTAACTTTTGATCAACTTTTTCCAGGTTTTCTCATAATAGTACCCGTTGTTTGAGTTTTTTTCACTTTATGGATATCTTTTTTCAATTAACATTTAGTTTTCAAACTACTTCTGTTTGAGGCATCCCACCTCCAATCCACCCAATGGCTCTCCATCCCAATATCATCTAAACACTTTTAGGACGGTATTTTATCAAAATTGACGCAAATTTGTGTTTATAACAGTTTAATACGCAAGTCTGTACACAAACTTAAAAGCTTTGTGAAAGTGGTCTTAATGTTTTTCACTCACAATTGTCAGTATTCTATTCATCACTAAACGCTCATGAAGTTAGAATGTGATACTTGACTGCTTACTTTATACATAATATAAGTTCAAATTAATAATGGTAGATATCTTAAAATAGTAAAAAAATATGTTCATAACGTTAATTTTGGACACCGACTTACGCTGCGAGTTGAATTTTGCCTGTAAAACTCAATTTTCCACGAGAATAGTGTTGTCGCCGAGAAATTCTACATAACGTGTTTCAATAACAAAAAAGTACTAAAATGTTTTACAGGGAATAAAATGAAATAACGTACTTTTTCAGTTGTCAGTGTGCATTGTTAATTTGATACAGCGAATAGTATTTCCAAATATATTACCACCATGAGTTAGATAACGTCGAGGTATACCGCTTCGAAGGTGCGTACGAAAACATCTACCTTCCAGTATCACCGTCAGTATTTCGAAAATGGCATCGCCTCTTACGTATTCTTTGCAACGTATTGGGCTTTCCCGCCAGAATGTTCTCAGTAAATCCTCGTAATCAAAGTCTCTCCAGCCGGGTAAGATTTTCTGACATATTATGATATGAATGAGATATAGGAAACTGCGGTTTGGAAGAGTCTCCCTGACTGTGGTTGCAGCGTCTTTAAAAGAAGATTGCAATGGCCAGTGTAATAAAATTCTCAACACTTGGTAAGGATACAGCTGCAACATTTGTAATCGTCTTTGCACATTCATCCTCTTTAAACAATGACGACCCAGAGGAATGTTTGAAGTTTGCACTGATTTCGATTCCAATGTTAGTCTTTTCTCGATTGGTAAGTGATCGAAAACACGGTTGAACATAGTTATATAAGTCCATTTAGACTCAAGAGACCAAAGCTGGCAAGAATGTCTGATGGTCGTGTCTATGATAAATTCGAAAAATTGAACCACCATCTCTACATTCGTTGAATTCAAAGATGTGTTCATATATTTCAGGGTAAGCAATTTGTATTCATCGGCAGATATTCTTTTCGAAAATTCCCAAATGTCATGCCAGCACCAGTAATTACAGACAAATGCAAAACGAGTCTCTATATCGAAAACTTCTGATTGAATTATAATATCTGCAGTCCTGATTCGGTTAATTGTACCATCTGATTTCCATGCAAGTGGCAGGACTGATAATGTCCTACTTTCACTACTGAAAATCTTGAAATGGTCCATCACCCAATGCCAAACTTCGACACTCAAGGCTTGAACAGCTACAGTAACATAATTTAGTATTTCTTTCGGACAGCTGGGAGGAGGCAGTTTCTGTTTGATCACGTGCTCCCACTTATGATCTGGCAATATGTACAGATTAGATTGATATATTTCTTCTATATCCAGGATTTCGGGAGCATTAAAGAAATTTGTTGCAATTTTAACTGCAGCCATTTGTCGAAGTGTTAGTACAATCATACTCGTTCCTGTTGTGGGAAAACTATATATACGCCACTTAAATTTAAAATAAGACCATTAAGCTTGAAGCATGTCGATATAAAATTCAGACTTTCAAAAGAACACAAGACTTATTTTACTCTATGATGAATTTAACTTTCGAATATTCGTTCTCTTCATTTCAGGGTGTATGGTAATCTGAAAGAGAAAACGGTTTTTTTAGTAAATTTTAAATGTTGAAAATCTGGTTTTAAAATTTATAAACGGATAAAGTTACTAGTGATAATTTGATTGGATTCTATCACTGACCTTTGATTTGACGATAAAATTTAGTGTTAAGACGTCAGCCCTGCCAACTGGCAACTCTACTCGGTGAGTGAATATTAATGTCGCCTTATTCAGACACAGCAGAGGTTTTGGTGATGAACCTAGTAATGTTTAACAATGATCATTTGAGGTATCAGAACAATTGAGCAACCATCCTCTGCTCTTAACTTTGTGACGAGGCTTTATCGCGAACTTTACTACTTGTCCACTTGGGATTGCTTAGGGACCAGAATTGCAATTCTTTCCAACCAACCCAAGATAACGTGTTTATGCAAATTAGGAATATATATATTGGAAGGTTAGCATTCGCGAGGTTCGCTAAATGGTTAAGAGAAGTTCTGAGTGATAAGTAAGCTAAGTGAAGTAGGATAAAGTTAGATGAGGAGTTTTATTCAGAGAGTTGGCCTAACAGTGTCTGTGTAGATAATTCAAAAGTGGGTCCGAGACCAGCGGTGCATTGCGGAAGCTAGAGCCAGCCAGATTAAAGGTGAAATTGACGTTTTACGGGCCGTAGCTGTTTTCCCAGGAAATAGCGGTAAGCTAATTCATCTAAGCGATAAGGATATGGTGGATGCTATTAAGTTAGGAATTAATACATAAATATAGATCCAGTTGTTGATGACGCTAATTATCAGTAATACATTTAGCGTCTACTCACTCTTGATCATCCTATTTGACTAGTATTGTTTTTGAATTGTGTATAAACTAAGATCATAATAAACTGATTTTTGTATGGCAGAATTTAGTGGTTCTTCTTTCCTTCCCGCAGACATAGGTCGCGTGAATAGCGGAGAAAGGGTACCCTTAACTTAGGGGATACCACAATTTGCACACCAAGTGGAGGACATTTGATCTCTCAACCAACCTTCCCTAAACAGCTGGTCTTCAGCAGGCCTAGGCTCAAACTCATGATATGCTGAATGCGAGTCCGTTACTTTAACCACTAGGCTGCCGCGGCCGAAAATGTACACTGACGGGCCTTTTCAGTTTTCGGACAGTTGCCAATTTCAGTCCAACCTTCGAAATCCAAGGTTTGTTAGTGAGAGATTTTTCTTGGAATGCTTGAAAAGAGTAATCGAGGAATGTAGATTTCTTCTTTGGTATGGAAAAATGTAGAAAAATACTTAAGAGAAAGGGATGTACCTTAAGTTAACCTAATGCATGTCTTTTCAATGATTTCCCCGTTCTGCTATTTTTGGAAATTCCGTTTTCTGATTCTTGATGCCAGTTTGAAACGACCTTCCCCCCCCACGGTTTTCGTTTCGAATATCATTTAAGAAAACTCGGATTTTCCTTTGTCATCGAACGAAACAAAATTGCGTTCCTTTAGGGTTTTACCGATATTTTTACTTAGTATAAAAATAACATTAAACATTTACATCTATAAATAAAAGATTAAAGTTGTATTTTCTTGTTATGTGTGTGAAATGGCAATTTGAGAAGAGACAGAATTGTTGAAACAGCCGTAATTTCAAATATATCATTTAAATACATGTAATGACACGATTCATTTGAATTCCATATGCATGTTATGAAAAATGCAAGGAAAAGATCCACATTTTGCACAGTTAAATGACTATACATTATCAAAAGTTTTACCAATATTTTCAGATGTAAAACCTAAGTCAGAACTAGGCAATGTCGGCTGCGAGTTAACGATCATTTGGCTATCGCGGTTACAGATGTTTCAATGTAGGAGTAAAATAGCTCTTTGCATGTGGTGAATTTTATAGCATCCATTTCAGAAATTCACATTAGGCCGGAGAAAAGTTGAGATTGCAAAAATAGAAAATAAGTTATGCACTTTTGAAAGTGAAATTTCAATGCCGTTTGCCTAAAAAAACATGCATAGATACCGACGGAATTACTGTCATAATTTGTCGCAATTTTAACTTTAGACATTGTAAATGGAGGTTTTCTAGTTTCTATTTACGAAGAGATTCCGTAGTTTGCAAACATCTTATAGCCCACCCCTTGACCACCAATGGACATTTTTCAGTGTCAAGACCTGGGAAGCTGTTAGGCATGCTTTGTCAAAGGAAATAAAAATGGAATATTTTTAAATGAATAAATTTATGCAATATTTAGCTTCTAAAAGCTAGAAGCCATTCTAAGCAGAATAAATTGATATCTGGTGTATAACGCGCAATTTTAACCCAAAAAACGAGAAACAATTATGGGTGCGTGTTATACGCTGGGTATACAAATGATAGCTTCAAAAATAATAAAAAAAGATGAGCTTAAGAAAAATTAAACTTCATATATAGATTGGGGAATGATATATATTTCAGTAAAATGACATACCTAATGAAATTAAAGGGATCCTATTCTATAGTATACTATTTTTTAAAAAAACTCTGGAATATATCTTAAATAAACGACTTAAGAACATACGACCATTATAAACGCACATTTCTGCTTCCTTTGTAAAAAAAGGGGCGTGGGTTACAATGCAAATATACCTAAAAATTGAAAAATACAACTTCAAAGTAGGGGTGCGTGTAATACGGGAAAGGGAAATTAGGACCATTCCGGAAAGGAAATCGATGTTTCAAAGCGAAATATATAATTTTTTTTAGGAACTTAAGAACAAAATCATGCAAAAAATTAAGTTTGAAACTTAACCTTCTAAATTAACTCAAATGTCATTTGCCGAACCACATCTCATGCAAATTCTCTTACTTTCGTACGGCATTTTTATCCATATTCACATAATTTTTTTTCTCGCAGATGCACGCTATTCCTTTCTTTCGGATATTCATATTTTGCAACAATCAAACCTTGCAGTTGATATCATTTTGTTTCCACGAAATAAAAACCTGCTAAGCCTTGCACTCGACCACTCTTCAGCAGCAAACGGTATTCGCATGTATCTATTAATTAACAAGCGCGGATGAAATGCATATAACTGAATTACCTGTGCTATACAGGGTGCTCCCAAGTTCATATTACTAACTTAGAGGGTAGATACAGGACATTGTAACAATCATTTGTTGTTTAGGAATGTATAGACGCAAGTGACGTGGTGAGGTCCAAACAATGGA
This sequence comes from Trichonephila clavipes, assembly GCA_019973935.1. Lineage (NCBI taxonomy): Eukaryota > Metazoa > Arthropoda > Arachnida > Araneae > Nephilidae > Trichonephila > Trichonephila clavipes. Next base: position 138,448 of record BMAU01005831.1, read on the forward strand.
AAATAAAGGAAAGAGGAAATGAAGTTACCGGTTGGTTGCGTTACAGGTAGGAGGGAGTATATATCTAGCTGATGTTTAACATGATGCGTCTCAGTAGCCGTAAGCAACAATCACATTTTTGCTGACGGCTACGATGGGAGGCCTTCCGCATGCCGAAAATGCATGTATGCATTAGACACATGGTCATGCATAAAATAACGGCAGAGAAGCAATACAAATGTATTACGCATAGTTCGTTCCGCATCTCCAGACATAATGCTGATCGACAAAGACCTGTAAGCAGTCCAAGCCTGGATTAGTGAGTGAGAGAATATTTACGTCGCACGGTTCAGCTACGAGAGGGCTTTTGGGGACGGGTGAGTGAGTGAATATTAACGTCACACTATTCAGCTACAGGAGGGCTTTTGGGGACGGACCACGTAAATTCGACCCATGTTCAAGTGACGTGGACGACACCTGAACTGGCACCCCCTCTCCTAGCTACCACACCACACCAATGGGAGGACGTTTCAGCTCTCGACAGATTTAACGTGCATCGCTGCCCTACACGGCGGGTCTTTAGTGGTACTGGACTCGAACTCATGACATGCGTGCCATGGTCCGATACCTTAAACACTGGGCTACCGCAGCCCTGCTTTTGGTGCCGGACTTGGTAATTTTGAACCATGGTCAAGTGACGAGGACAACTGAGCTGGCACCCCTCTCAACTACCACACCAAAGAGAGAACGTTTGAGTTCTCGACAGATTTTAAGTGCATCGCGCCCCTTCTCAAACTCGTGACATGCTAGTCATGATCCGATACCTTGACCATTAGGCTACCACGAGCGAAAATTTAGACATGAATTACATGTATGGCTGTGCAAATGGTAACCGCAGAGGTGCGCTACGAATGCATCACATACAGTTTTCTGACCGTTGAATGCCAGATCACACAATCTTTCAGATATTACATCGTCAAATGCGTGAAACACGTTTATTCCACTGCACCAAAGAGGATGTTGTATCCAGTCGAAGCGTGGAAGAAAACATCTGAAACTAGACACTAGTCAATTACAAGAGCTTTGCTCATCACGTAGGTGTGAGTCATCAGACCGTTTGTAGTGTGTTAAACGAAAGTTGAATCTTCCATTTTCAGCGAGCACAAGCTTTGAATCCATTAGATTTATTTCTGCTACTGCCAGTGGGTGGTACAGGAGTGTGGGCTGAAGCGGGACTATATAGCTCATGTTCTGAACAGTTATTGTGGACATTACACTTATCAACGTCACTTTCAATAAACTTTTTATTTTTGTTTCTTATTTTTTTGTGTTTGTGTCTCACCACTTCACTCTTTCCCATACATTCTTCTGCAATAAATGTTTATTATATAATGTTCTGTACCTACCCTTAATATTTGTACTATGAATTCAGGACCCCCTTGTAAGTAGATTTTCCAAAGCTTATACAAGGAACATTAACTACCAATTGCAGATAACGGTCATTGATAAGAATATATTGTTTAAAAGGTAAAAATAAATGTAGTTGATTTGGGAAATTTTCTCTCCCAGCTAGGATGATAAAATGACAAAAAGTGCTAACATTTCGTGGTGTTATGAATCATACCAATATTTTAAAGCCTAATTAAGTCAAAAGCTGAAACTCAATCAACGTAAAATATGGAAATGGTTAAATTTACGGTTTTATTTCTCTTTAGTATTATCGACGTTAATTTTATTGTCAGCATCCCTCCGCATTTAGGACTACCACCCCCTGTTTTCATAGACCATTTACTTTCATACGTCATCAACTATGGCTCACTACACAATTTTCAGAGGCACTCTACAGATTTAATAATTTTTAAATATATGAAAGTGATAATTTTGAAATAAAATTTATTTAACGTGTTCGTAATTGTGGAAATGATGATTTACGGATTTACGAAAAATTCTGGAAGATAACTGACGATGAATTTACAGCAGAATTTAATTGTTAGATCTAATTGCTGGAAAGATTTAATTTCATGAAAAAATAACGTACTGCAATATCCGAAACTTAAGCGATAGGTGGGACTGAGTGATAACCGCGTAAGTCAAATTCGTGTCAGTCGGGTATGATTTCGCATAGAAATGCATGTAAATTTTTACTTGGAGTCAGAGACAAAATAAAGTAAGAATCCTTTAAAAATTATTCATAAAATCTTGGATAATACGCATAAATATTCATAAAATCTTGAATATGTATAATTCATATAATCTTGCAAAATCGTAAGATGGAGTTATTTTAATGTAGAAGGTTTCATAAAATATAACAGAATAGTTAACTGGCACAAATATATTTTTTTTTCTCTTTCCAGAAGTTCCTTCGAAAGTAGAATTAAAAATATTTGTTCATCGTTCGAGTCAATATTTTTTAACACTTTTAACTATTTTTTTCAATTAAGGGGACATGGTACGATTTACACAATTTTTTTTATTTAATGGTTTTCATAATTTTTGTGGTTGCCTCTTATGTGTATATATAATGTAAAACAGATTTTGTGCTAAAAATTTTATAAAAAGCAAACCATTTAATTTTTTAAGGGAAAAACTTGAAACTTATGTTGTGATTTTAAAATGATAATCTCTCTCTCTCCTCTTACAACAAGTGACGTACATATATGAAATTTTATTTACAAGTACGGCAAACTGTGTAAAACAAAAGTTTATATGGGTTTTGTGATAACATGATTGGCATTCACTCGTTTCTGCGAATGCTTAAAGAAAATTCCTTAAAAAATGTATAAATTTTAAATTCGATTTTTTTAAAAATAAGTATTGCTTGTATTGAAAAATGCATATCAACTTTCAATCCATGTACTATTGGGTACAAGAGGGGGGAATTAGCCACAATAGAAAGGAAGCCTTGACATTTTAAAGGAAGACAAATTAGTTATTTTATCTTTCTAGGATAGTCAGTTTAAAGTTTTCATTTGTCATTGCGATGTGAATAAAAACAAATGTAAGGGTTATTACAACTCAGTGTTTTTTTAAACTTAGAGCTTTCAAATTTTGTGAGTTTGTAGAAAAGTATACAAGAAATAATATAGGCTACAGAATTTATATTTTATTTTTTAACCTATTTTTCCCAATTGCATTGTACTGTGCCCCTTAAATTGATTTATGTCAAGCTTCAAACTTGCATTCGATCTTCAAATTGAACTGGAAGTAAAGACAGACTCCTATGTCTAATTCGTGTTCATGCATTTTAATGAACTCATTAAATGCCAGCTCCTGATTGTGAAAATTCAAAAGTTTTTGAAAGTCATCACTATCCACTTCTAAATTTATATGCCTGGCAATATTGACAAATTTTTCAATCACTTAACCAATTTAATAATTTTTTCCCCTTCTCAAACAAAAGAAAAATCGATAAAATTTGAAATTCGCGTAATTGTAGATTGGAGTAAGTTAGGATGGCGTATGTCGGGGTATTATTGAAATGTGCTTTCGGCTTTTGGGGTTTTACATATATACTTCATTTTTTTCTCTAAATGCATTGTTAAATAGATGAAAATTCAGAATTGTCTCAAATTGAAAGTCATCAGCCATACTACTAATATTCGATATGTAATACAGCCGAGCAAGGACAATGTTCGCAAAGAAATATCGATTTTTTCTTCATCTAATTTGAAGGAATTTTTATGCTTTATATTCTCACATAATACGTAGTATATGCGCAATTTTAATTTGTTTTGAAAGAACTATATTTGTTTATTTTTTATATTATGTATTTTTAAATGATCCAGGAACTAATTTGATACCGGGGTAATAGTGCCAAGCGCTGCTTGTTGCTGGAATGGTATCCAATATGGCGGCCTAGCGGTAATTTCATGATGCACAATAATTTTAAAGAATTGTTTTGAAATACATTGTATATCCTTTATTTGAAAATACATTTCAAAGAGATTGAGAATAACCTAGATCAATTAATAAATAAGGAATATCAATAATATGTAATAAATAGTAACATGTACTAATATTATTATGAGCAGTATATAATAATCTTATAATATAATTTATCGTAAGTATACATAATATTCATATAGTGCGATTTAATAACAGTCATTAGAAATAATAATCCTAATATACTTTAATAGTAATTTTAAAAAAAGAATAATCGTCGAATTTCAAAATAAAAATAATGCATAAGATTACTCGTATTACATAACTATACATAAATAACATAATAATAACTATAAATAAACAAAAAAAGCTATAAATAAACAATATTAATTATAAACAAACAGAATATGTTATAATATTTATACAAAAATGTTAAAAGAAACAATTATAAATAACGAATATTATGTGTTTATTACACATAGTAAAAATTACATTTTTGTATTACATTATGAATAAAATTACATAATGTATGTTAAAATTATTTAAGAATTCTAATTAGAAAGTAGTGATAGCTTGCAATATAAAACTTGCAGTGCAAGTTCCTTCAACGAATTTCATCGAACAAAGAACGTAAAAAAACATTTTTAAAACGTAAATAAAACGAAAATAAACGATTAATAGCGATAATTAAAAACACAACACTTATTCTTCTAAGAAAAAATATTCTAGTACTCAATCATTTTATAAATATTCGTATTCGAAAATAAGCACAGAATTAAACAGAAGACGCAAACAATAGAAAAATTACACTGTGTGAAAATGGTTAAATTTTTATAGAAATTAGAAATTTTTATTAAAATCGTCTGAAATTACCAGGGTTACAGCGGGAAAAACCAATAAAAGTTATTTCTAATATGCGTTATCCCCATGTCAACCACATTATCAGACGATAAAAATATTAATGTAACCATATTGTAATGTTATCGCCCATGACAGCGAACATAAACAACTAGGCGTTATTACCCCTGATATCAAACTAGCACCGAACAGTCTGCTATACTCAAAAATTTCACAATATAAATTCCTAAAATTTTATGCTAAAAAAAGTATACAAAAATAATTCATAATCATGCTCTATAAGCTTACCTCTTTATGAAGAAAGGGAATTTACGAAAGATAACTCTTCTTTAGGGTTACTTCTCAAGCAATATAACTATTTAAAAGCAACAAAATGAATCCAAAATAAAATTGTTGTGTAAGTAAAAATCGCGACGAATTCTAAAAATTAGGGTGCTGCACACACCAGTGCAACGAAAGAAACAATTCTTATCTTGTGATGAACACGCGACAGTGCTCATCTTCAGTTCACTTTGATACAGTGAAACCGCTGTAAATCTTGAGACTTGGCCACAAATTATGCTCCAACAGAATTCAGTATTCGTTTTTAAAATCAGCTGACGTCATTTTATTAAAAGTCAGCTAAATTGCGGAGTTATTTTTGTATACATTTAGGTGCTACAAATCTCAAGTTGGTATTCCATACTGTCAATTTCAATCATGTGAGGTTTTTGATTAATATGTCGTGCCCTTGGGTAGTCCAGTGGTTAAGGTAATAGACTCGCGGCTGACGTATTAAAAATTCGAGCTTAGTTTACCAAACACCCTCCGTGTAGAGGAGGCAGTAGCACTTTAAATTTGTCAGACTCAAGCGTTTTTCCCTTGACCTGGTGTAGATGTTAGTAGAGGAGGGAGCCATCTCAGGTTTTGTCCTCGTCATTTGACCATGGTTCAAATTTACGAGATCCGTGACCAATATAGCACTTGTGCAATTTCAAAATGCGTCCTTATTATAAATCTAACTCGAACTCCCTTAATTTGACCGAGTATGAAATAAGTTCGGTTACGTACGTTACTTGACATTAAAGGTCTCTAATCACAAACAATGGGCCTCACAATTTTGAGTCACAATTGGATGATGGTGGAGATTTGAACTAATTTTCCTGTTAGCTTTCCTTTTCAGAATCGTTTTCAACTTAAAATCAGTTGATCCATTTTATTTCACATTTTTCGAGGACTCGGTGTATATTTCTTGCACCCCAGATTGCTGTTTATGTTTTGGGTTTACGCTTTTTTACCTCGGAATAGTAAATTATATTAAGTTTTAGAAACTATTTTTCTATTGAATTTTTTTGATTATATATAGTAATCAATAATATATACTAAATTGCTACAAATCTAACTTAAAACTGAAGTGTAATTAGAAGCTTAACAAAACAGTATATCATCGGGGGGGGACACGAGCATATCGAACGGTCGAAAATAAAAGATTACTCACAAAATTATTAACTTACTGATAAGAAGATAAACAAAACCCATTCTGACACATTGACACTGATATAATATACGTATAAATGTATCAGTATTGCACAATGTATTTGATCATTAATTTATAAATACTAAGTTAAGAGAGCGTTAAATAATTACTAGTGAAATCCATTGGCTTGCGATACACAAAATTAAATACAAACTTAATACTTGTGTGGATAATTTGTACGGTTTGTGTGTGTAATTAAAATCGTACGGTAGCTTTCGAATTGTAGTACATCGTTATTGCATTCCATACATAGTTATTGTTCGCAGGGTGGCGTGATTAAAATTATGATTGAAAACTGGGTCGCAAATAGTGAAAGTTTGAGAAGCACTGCAGTATTCCAAAATACTATATTAGCAAACTAGTACTCTTAAGAACGAGATTATCTATATGTATGCGGCCGTGGTACCCTAGTGGTCAAGGTAACGGACTCGCGGACGGCGTGTCATGATTTCGATTATAGTACCAATGAAGACCCACCGTGTGGATGATCGATGTACGCTAAATCTGTTCAGAGCTCAAACGTCCTTCCATTGGTGTGGTATTGTAGTTAGGACAGGGGGAGGGCGTAAGCTGAGGTGTCGTCCTCGTCTCTTGACCATGGTTCGAAATTACAAGGTGCGTCGTTAAAGGCCTACGAGGATTTCAGTGGAAATAGGGTTCGAATTCATTACTCGTTATTCATTTCACCTTTAAGATTTTCGATTTATTAACAAGGGTCGCATAAAACCTAAAAGGAGAGGATATCATCGAAATGTAGAGCCTTAAAGACAAGCTAATTGGGAAATTCCTTAATTTTATGTTTGAGAAACCCATAGAAAGAATAGATAACAAATATAGAAATATAGAAACAAAGTGATTAATATTATTTAAAATAAAATTTTGTGTATCACGTAAAACCAAGATTCAGATTTTAATTTATGAAATGACTCCGAAATTGAGGGATGTAAGATATTATTTCAAACTGCCTTAATTTTTTAGAAAAAAAAATATTATATAATAGCGTTGAGAGAGTGAGTAAGTTTGTGGGTTTATGGTGCAGGAGCCAATTTTGGCTAAGCAACGTCAAACATTTGTTAACCCGGCATTGCTAGCTTGAAAAAAAACGAACGAAAGCTCTCGCGCAGGATATCTCATACCCTAATGTATACAAAGGGAAAAAAACGAAATTAAATAGAAAATACACCATAGTAAAGATGTATTTGAAAATACTACTTACAATCAGTGTGCACATACTCTAAAAATACATGCCATGTGCTCCAAACTTATTTGTGGAACCCACTCTTGTAAGTTTTGTTTTTCGTCCTTTTTATTAGGGCATTCAGTACATTTGTTACACACTCATTCAATCTTCTTTACATGTGGTGCAATGCGTTTAGTGTTATACAGTTGATTTCTTATTTATAGCTAATAATCCGAAGTGCACACATACACTTGCTATTAAAATAAAACATGATATTCTTAAAATATTAACCATGGTCAAGTCACGAGGATGACGAATGAGTTTACATCCCATTCTCCGATCTACCACACTACACTAACAGGAGCACATTAAGCCTTGACAGATTGTGCATTGGCCCCCTCCTCTCCTAACTACCACATCACTCCAAGGGAGTTTGTTTGAGCTCTCGACAGATTTAACGTGCATTCCTTCTCTACACGACGGGTCTTTAGCGGTACTGAGTTCGAATTCATGACATTTCAGCCACAATCCGACACCTTGACCACTAGGCTACCGCGGGTGCTCAAGCCATTGCGATCTCAAACATTGGGCTATGGCGGCTACGCAATTTGTACCTCAAATTTAAAGTATGTTACGTTTTCTTATTTTGTATATCTGACGAAAAAATACAGGGAAACGTGAAATTTACTAAGCGCAACTAATCTAAATTGAAGATTTTTTTAACGTTTTTGTTATTACTGATGTAAATCATCTATGGAGATTGATGTATAAGTTGTAAACTGAAAAATTAATAAACATTTTTCAGAGAAGATTTTTTTGTTGAAATTATTTAAATTTGCAATTACTTTTGGAAAGAAAAAAAAACTTCACCGATTTCGTCTTTTTTATTTCATATTTATTTTTACTGTTTGAAATCGATTCAATGGGGAAGAAATATATTATATCCTTATAGGATAGAATAGTTTTCGTGTTCTAATGATACTATTTCATGACAAACGTAGTAGTACTCAAAAGTTCCCGGACTGAGTCTATGACTTAAAAATACATTACCATTAAGGTATCCGACTACGTTCGGAACCGTGATTTTGCAAAAGCGTATAAATGGATAATATTTATGATATTTAGTGTCACTTAGATTAGAAAACGTATATAAATTTTTTTAAGAATATTATTGCAATAAAAAGCTATTTAAGTAAACATTTTGACAAAAAATGAGTATGGAATGACCCCTTTTTAAAATATTCTCCTTTTGTGGAAAATGCTTCTATTATAAGAATAATTTGCCTGTATATAGCTCACACCTCTGTACAGAGGCTCAACTAGAATTTTTGAAATATATAACTTAGAAGTGGGTTATCCATGTTTTACGACAACAGAGGGGAGAAATTTAAGAAAAAAACGCCGATAAAATTATTTCAAATTCTTGTAACTATGAAAATAATGGGAATTTTTCAAAATTCATAGTTGAGCCTCTGTACAGACGTCTAAGCTACATACAGGTAAAATATTATTACAATAGAAGCATTTTTCACAAAAGGAGAACATTTTGAGAAGAAAAGGTTATTCTAAGTTAATTTTTTGCCGAAATATGGTATTAAATTTTTCTTTTTGTCAAAATGGCCTTAAAACAATTTTATACATGTATTCAATCTAAGTGACACTAAATATCATGAAAGTCATCCATTTATGCGCCTTTTTAAATTCACGGTTTCGAACGCAGTCCGATACCTTAAACTGCTTAAACACATTCCACTTCGAAATAACATCTTTTAGTAAAAACACAATTTAGCCATAGATTGTAACGGTCATCGAAACATTTCTGGAGTCCCTTTTCAGCCATGTCCTTTAATGCAGCCTTGAAGGCACTTTTAACTTCATCTGCAGATATGTCTTCTACGCGGGGAACGATATATTGATACACCCTATACACATTAAAATCCTTAGTCAGTATCCGACATATGGCCGAGGATATCCCAACTGACTCTGCTATTGCTTGAAGCCTGTTTTTACGTACCACAGCAAGAACTTTTTTGATGTTGTACGCGATGAGGGAAGTCTGCGGACGTCCAGAGTGTTTGTCGTCTTCAACAATTTTCCTGCCTTCTCTGAAACGTCTATGTCCCTCAAATGCTTGCTTTCGTGATAATGTATCACAGTCTTGCACCTACTTCAACATTTTGTAGCCTCCTTAGAACATTTTCCATACGAACACAAAAAATAATATCCTTTATCCGCTGAACAAACGTAATTTCTCTCAATCGTCGATGACAAAATACATTCGCCAGCAAAATATGACGCCAAGGTGACCCTACGACCACGTGATTTGGAACAAACTTTTTTTAGAAATTGGGAAAAATGCAAAAATCACAAATGTGTGTGTTAGTGTAGTTGCTCTGCTGCAAAAATTCCCGCATTATAGGTTCAGTCCGGGAACTTTTCAATCCTATTATTGGATATTTTAAAAACCACGTGTAATATTTGCGCAGATTTTGAGTTAAAGCTTTCTGATACAAATATTTCCATATTATTTTTCACTAGAAGTCTCAGAGTATAGAGAAAACAGCTTATAATTTGACGTAAAACTGTATTTTTCTTCTTTTTAGTACATCAAATGTGAAGCACAGAATAAACGTACTCGATAACAGTTACCTTTGAAGTTTTGAAAGGAAATGTGTGTGTGTGCTGATAGGATGTTTATGTATAGTGTCTGAATCTAATTCCTTCTGAAAGTATCAGAAATTAATTTATTTCGAAGCTTTCTGTATTGAATAGCAGGGGTATATATTTAAAAAAAGGCGCATTATGTAACCTTTTTTGGCAATATCAAAGGAAAATTAGGATCAAGAATAAAATGTACCTAAATAAGATATATAATTTTTGAAGGAGGATGATATATCTAAAGGATGCAGGTTCCTCTTTTGCTAAAACAGGGAATCTTAGAAATGTTGATATAGGTATTGACTTGTGTAAAAACAGAATTGAGTATCATAGCACTCCAATAAAACATCAAAAAGAGAACAGGATGCTGAAAATCTTTACCTCTTTTTCTTAGCTGATATAAGTGATAACACATCACTCAATAAGTCACAGGTCTTACATATAGATGGTGCTACCTTCTAGCTTTCTTTAGTCTAACCTAGTAGTACTAAGTATTATAAACGGCACGTGGCAAAGTTTCGTGATAATAAAGATTTAAGTCATGGAACTTTGTTTGCTTAGAAACTCTGGATGAAAAAGACCTGCATGTGTTTACATTGCTTTTTGATGGGGAAAAACACTGTTTAAGCAAACCAATGTGCTTTGAATTACTTTCCCACCCACCGCACATTCCAGATCTTGGCCCAAGTGACTACTAGCTTTTTTCGACCATTAAAGAACGGTACAGGGAAAGTGGTTTGGCTCAAATGAAGAAGTGATCGCCGAAGATGAAGCCTGTTTTGAGATCAAAGACAAATTATTCCATGAAAAAGTATAAAAAATTAGAAGAGCACTGGGCCGAATGTATCTCTCTTGAAGAGGGGGTATCTTGATAAATAAAGTTTAATTTTACCTAAAAGTGTTTGTTTTATTAGAGTTAGGCTCATACTTATTGAGTGATGTGTTAGATTCCTTATTTATTTTCTATCAATAACTGATAAAATAATGATCTCTTCTAACAACCGATAGTTATTTCTTTCTATATATAACTATTGATAACTGATATATTTATTTTTTACTGATATTAGATAGATTTATATATATATATATATATATATATATATATATATATATATATATATATATATATATATATATAATTTTGCTGGTAAATGACTTATTTATCTTTTTATAAATATTGATAACTGATAGATTTTTTTCATTATATTTATTAATGTTTGATAGATTTATATCATTTACTCCAAGAGGGTTGAAATATTTCTCTCTTTATATATTGATTATAAATCTATTTATCTATTTACTGGTAGTGAATAAATTTCTCACTTTATTTCACTACTGAATTAATTTTCTGTTCTCTCTTTCTGATTTAGTTATCCTTACTGATGTGTTTACTTTTACGCATTTTGGAGTTTTATTAACACATTTAGAAAAAAAAAATTATGAAAAGAATGATTCAACTGGCACATTTTTCAACAATTTCATAACAGAAGTTATGGTAATTGAAGCAATATATTACAATTAATAAATATGTGCCACAATCTATGTCTTGGCCATTTTGTCAAATGTAGACGCCTAAATTCGATCGCAATGCGTATGTTTTTAAGCCCCTTATCGCATTTCTCAGTGTTTGACACGGGCGAAGATAGAAAGAGAGTTTTACTTACGACGCACTATCAAGCTCCAAGATAAGTATTGGGGATATACCTCGTTGTTTTGAACCCTCCCTCCCCTAACTTCCACACTAAGGCAGCCTCTGTACGGCGGGTCTTCAGAGGTGCTAGACTCGAGCTCACGACATGCCTATCATGAGTCCGTGAACCTGACCAGTAGACTAAAGCTGTCACTTGACAGACATGAGCGAAAGTTACTAGCAATTTTGCACATGTCCGTATCTGGCAACGCGATCTTGTATCTCGGGTTATTTTTATTTCTAAAGAGCGGCTGAGACCCGTCTTGTAAAAAAAGATTGTCTAGATTATAATCAACCCTCTCTCCCACTGCCTAGTCACCCCACCACCACTATAAATAAATTAAATTTTTTAATTATAATCCTACACTATATTTATATATTTGTTTTCTTTTAAAAAAATATTCATTTTTTTTCAAGTTTTTGCGAAAAAAATGTGCTTTAAGGGGATAATTGAAAATTTTTATCTACATTATCAGAATTTTCGAACAGAGTTTCCATACTAACTTTTTTATGTAATTACAGTTGAACCTGTTTTTGTGTGTGTGCAGTAGATAGGGACCATATAAAAATAAACACACAAAAAATAATTCAAACATTTTATAAATTCTTACATAAAACAAACTCTAATCCCTGGAAATACTACAAAAGCTTTTTTTTATTCGGTGGATAGAGACCGCATAAAAAAAGACACATTTATAAAGTGTGCCAATTATTTACGAAATTTATGTACGAGTATTTATATAACAAGATATTACATCTCAGATATTGCGAAGCCCCATTGGCTTTTGTCAACAAATCTGCTAACAAAAGTTGTACATCAACAAAAGTTACACGCATAAGTACGAAAACATGATATATGCATATTTTTTCTCAATTATATATATATATGTCCTTTCCTATTAAAAAAAAGTAGTTGCTATTGCTTTTGCATAAATTCGTATAAAGTAGTTTTTATCATTCATATAAACTATAAATTTTATTGTTGCTGACCTTTTTTTAGGTGAGCTTCGAAAAATATGTTGTTCCTTAACGTTTGGAGGGCGAGAGTATTTGCGGTAAAAGCTCACCTTTTCACAGCAGGTAGATTTTGCTAAATTTTATTTCAAATGCCTTTTTAAATGACACAAGTAAAGGCAATTACATAAATCTGAATTGGAGGTATCACCTTTTATTTTGTGAAATTGTTTTCTTTCTTTTCTGGGCCGAAATTTTTATGGGTGCTTTATAAAAATACACAATCAAAAGTATTAAAGAAATAAAGCTAAATATAAAAATCACACAACTCTGAAATATATTTCTTTGGAAAAACAAGTGGCTCCACTCATATTAGTTTTCTGAAAGAACATTTGAAAACCCTTTTTGAAAGAAGACATCAGAAATATTTTATATCAAGTGGATGAGATTTAAGCCTCACTAACAGATCCTATCAAGTTCGTGTTAAGGATACTCTCTCCAATGTCTATAACGTCAACATAGGGGCCCCACAGGGAATTTAACTCGGGCCAATTATTTTTAACATTTACATCAATGATACACCCACACATCCCCAGACAAGTCTCAATATTTATGCGGATGATACTGCCATTGCTGCGACTCACAAAAATCACAAATACATTCCCAAATATTTAAATAACCACTTAATGCTACTCGAAACATATTTCAACACATGGACAATAAAACTTAACGTTGAAAAAACCGTTGCAGTACTATTCACAAGGAAGAGAATAACTGCAATATCACCAACACTATATTCCACACCACTTCAATGGTCTCAAAAACAATTTACTTAGGAATCTTTTTTTTTTGCTAGATAGTAAACTCACATGGAAACAACACATTTTAAGTGCGCGAAATAAATTACGGAATGCTGTAAGATTAATTTACCCCCTAATCTGCCGGAATTCTACAATGATTATGGAAAATAAGGTACTTTTTCACACTGCCATTTGTTGTTGTTGTTGTCGTGTGTTTATTACTGGGATACATACGAAAGACGTGAGATAGATGAACAGAAACATATAACACAACCACAGAAGAATACAGATTTTATTACAAACGATGATCCCAGCATATAACAAGATGAGGTGCGCTGCTTTTCCTTTCGAGACGGGAATCCATTTCAGGCGAAAGACCGACTTCTTTCCCGAAGAAGGTACAACCAAGTCTTACTCGGGATTCGAACCCGAATCCACTCGGTTACAAGCCGAGGGTCATAGCCACCATACTGGCTGGGCGACCCACTGCCGTTTTGTGGCCCATTTTGAGTTCCGGTAGTCCTGTGTGGGGATATGCGGCTAACAGCAATTTAAAAATTTTAGAATTTCTCAAAATAAAACCATTCGCATGATTGTTTATGCGAATATGTACATGAACAAAGCAATAAAACTCCTGACTTTTAAAAACTTCATTAAAAAACTTGCTACAAAATTTTTTGATTCGTTACCTCTACTAATAATTACCACATCCTAAATCTTGAAAATTAAACTCCTCATGACAATACCAAAAGACCAAGGAGAATTCTCCTTGACTCCTATAATCCGCCCTAACATTAAAGAATCTCATTTGCCTTTTGGCAAACGACTTGCTAAATTTAATATTCGTAAATTCCTAATTGTTTGTCTTTAATATTTTTATCTTAATTCCTTAATTCTAAAATATCATTCACCCACACAGGCAACTTTCCCATTCAGTAATTCTTTCATTAACATCAGGGCAGCCAATCAAACGCCAGTTCACTTTTCTCCATCGTCAAATCACAAGGAACCTTCTCAGCTATGCCAGGATGAACTGTTTCCAACTTCAACTTTCACAAAGCCACACCTCTCTCTACGTCTCAATGAACAACCAGGATGTTTCACCTCATTAAGGACTTTAATTTCCCCAGGCACCATTAACTCCTATAATATGGGATGGATGCTCATTTTGCGAGCCATATGCCCAGCGACAGACAGATTTAAGCTTTGAAACACTAAAATATATCAAATACGAGTTCAATTGCGAATAGTGTTATAAATGTTTTATTAAAAAAGACTTTGAACGATTTATACATAGCGAAATATAGGCAATGAAAACAAATAAATCTATTTTACTTGGATACAACATATACTAAAAATGTTATTTAAAAAGCTTTGAGAATTAAATAAAAATGGCATACTTTTTTTTAAAAAAAATGGAAAACAATCATTTGGAAAGGTATTTTATAATTTCAAATTTAGTGTAACATTTTACATAACATTATTACAACTTAAGGTTAATATTTACCACGTATCGTTCATATTAAATCCATGAAGTTGATGCTTCCATGGTAGCCTAGTGGTCAAGAACCCGGACTCGTGAATGAAGTGTCCTGAGTTTAAACGCGATAACACTGATGACCCACCATTTAGAGGAGGCCAATTACCATTAAATCTGTCAAGACACAGACTTCTTCCACCAGATGTGGTGTGGAATTCAGGAGAAGTGGGGTGTCATCTCAGGAGTCATCCTCGTCGTATGATCATGATTGAAAATTACGGGGTCCATCACCAATAACATTCTTGCAACTTTGCATTGTGACATCAAAATTCTTAACAGCTTCTAGATTTGTAATCCTTCTCTTGCCTGCAAACTCTTCATATCTGAATACCACCGAACACTTGTATGTTCTCATCGGATATGATAGGAACCGAGCACCACTAAAGCAAACATGGAGGATCTGCCCACAGCAGTGGATGCTGCTTGGCAACATTTACCTCAGGCTACTATCAGTAGAATCATAACTGATAGAATGCCTTTCAAGATTAAGGTCTATATAGCTGAGATGGGCACATTAGATACTGGATAAGTTGGTCTATAAAAATCTATCTTCCGGTTTTTTAATCATTTGCATAACCGCTTCACCACTATCCCTACTGAAATTTACAAAATGCTACGTATATTCTTTCTTGGTGTCTGCAATTTCATTTTTGTAAAATGTATTTGACTAAAGTGTAATACCTTTCGTGATTTTGATACTACCAGACAAATAAATTCAAAAGTAACTAGTGAGGACGTTCAAGAACTGTTGCATTCCAACAATCAGGAATTGACAATTGATGATCTCATAAAAAACATGATCACGAGCACTAGCAAAACGTATTTATAGACACAGTGTAAACCGAAGATCGAATGATGTATAGGAATTTGAGAGAAGGCTTCATTTAAATTCAAAAACGTTACACCTGACTCCACGTGGCTGCGTTACCCTTGACTCTGCATCATAGACAAGTATGTCTTCAATGGACGATGAACTTCGGGGTATGAAGGGAAAGGCGTCTTTTTTCCTAATGAATCCAGGTTCTGTTTTCAGAATCAAAATGGTTGCATCCGTGTTTAGCATCACCGGTGTGATAGCACATTGGCTGTATGTATTCACCATTGTCCTACTGACCCATCACCTGACGTGATGGTATAGGGTGCTATTAGATACACATCTCGGCCGCCACTTGTTCACACTGACGGCACTTTGAACAGTGTATTTTATATTTCTGGTGCGTTAAAACCCACACCTCTACCAATTTATTTCAGCCCTGAGAAACCCTACGTTGCATCAGGATCATGCATCACATGTGCTCGTTATTGTATGGACCTTCCTTGATACGGAAAATGTTCGGCTGCTGCCCTAACCTGCAAGTTCACCAGATCTAGCGACAATAGAAAATGTCTGGTAAATGGCTGCCGAGTGACTGGCTCGTAACCATACGCCAGACACTATGGTTGATGAGCTGTTGTATCTGTAACTGTACATGTCATCTGAATGACCAGGCGTTTAAGTGTTGTTATGACTGCCAGAGGGGCTTTTTGGGGGTACTGATTGCTCAGGATCTATGAAACAAATTTCTTGAAAATTTATTCACTTATTATTTAAAGTAAAATATATCTGTCCAGGTAATATCATTTTGTTATATGCATTTCTTCTTGGTGTAGCAATTTTAATTACTGGTAGTGTACATTTAGTGAACATTCGTATTTAGCCTCGATAAATTTAATGATGTTGATTATCTATGTTTCGGATGCAATAGAATTATTGATGAATAAAATAATATTTGAAAAAACCAGGTAGTTCTTTAATTTCATGAAATATCATTACTTAGATTAAATATTTAAATGCATATATATATATATATATATATATATATATATATATATATATCTGAGTTACGTATATATGTACATTAAATTAAAAACTATAGTTTAATCAGAAGTAATAACTTGGAAGAACGTTAATATTAAAAGAAAGCCCAAATATATAATTTACCTTTTAGGGCTTTAGTATCCAACATAGTTCATGTTTCTACTTTTCATTTTTTCAATAAGAAAGATGAAGGCGGTTACCTAGTAGTTATGTCAGTGAACTCATGGCCGGTGTGGCATGTGAGTTACAGCCACGGTACCACTCAAGACCCACTGTGTAAAGGAATCCAGTGTACGTTCAATATATCGAGGCTCCTTTGCTGACTTGATGTGTTAATTTGAAAAGAGGAATGCAAGCTCCAGTGTCATCCTCGTCACATGAACATGACTCAAAATTATGAGATCCGTCACAAATAGTACCATGTTACTTTAAATTTTGACGCAAATAACCCTTTCTTGATTAATTTATTTCTCTTCTGAATTTATCTCAGTTTTTATATTATATTAATGATTAAACAATAATATTTAAGGAAATATATTTAATTTTGCTGAATTTTATGTTTTTTTTTAAGATTCGGAAGAATACTTCCAAAAAATCATTCACCGTCATAAAGACAATTAAATTTAATGGGGATTATTTGCCATGAAAAGATAAGAAGCATGTTGCAACGCACAAAGGCACATCACATTTTGCACGCATGTTTAGCGGGTCCTCTTTTTTGTCCCTTTATGCGACATTTCCTGTATCGTCAAATGATGTATACCTTCTTTGGCATATGCTTTTCCACTCTGACTAAACGCATATCATCCAGAACTTTCCCTTGAAGCCAGCAGTACGTCCTTTTCTTTTTCTTCAGGAATATCTGTCTATTAGCTAACGCTATAGCTGATCTAAACTTCTGTTTCTTTTGTTCATGTGCCACAGTATGAAGCTATTTGTGATGACAAGGTCATTAAGAAAATAAAATATTAATATGGAAATTAGTCTTCCAATCGCGCGTTATAATATCAATGCCAGTATATTAGAATGGGTTTTGCACTTATCACAGGTGTATTTTATTGGATCATGTAGATGGGAAGTGATCTTCCCAACCACCACGAAAAGGTTAAAATGCTATAGTCACTTTGCTAAGAGTATATATAGCTTTTGGCATGAATTCGTTTTTGAGAATCATTATTTTTTTAGAATTTCTTTAACAGGGTTGGAGGAAGGCAATGTGGTAAAATGTACAGCAATTTGGAGGAAATCAGATTACTTCTAGTTTATTTGTTTCATTCATGCGTTTCTTCTAGAAAATAATTAAGAATCTCAGGACTGTTAAATCGCAAATTTTTCAATCTTTTGAAAAAAAATATATGTTAAAGCCACAACATTTCTGAGCCTTTTGTGATACCAAACTTTGGTTCATACTGTAAAACTTCCGAAGTTATTGAGAAATAACTAGCAAAATTTATACAAAACCACCCATCTCATTCTTATCAAAAAATGTTAGCTTGAGCGCAGGATATCTCAAAAACCTTTTTTGATATCAATTTGAAATTGCATACCCGTGTTTAAAATGAAGCACTAACTTATACAACGATGTTCATAATAATTTTAAAAGAAATTTTTTATTTGAATTTAAATTTATTTTTTCTTAATTTTTTTTTAAATTTTCGTTATAATTGTACTAAAAAATATCTTTTTACTCCAAATTTCTTAAAAGTTATTATAACTTAAAAATGAACATTTTTATACCAAGTGAAGTTAATTTTGTAAGTTTTGATCAATTTTGTACTTCAAAATTCTGCGCAGTGTAAAATACTGATTTTCATATTTTTGAAAAACTGCACGATTTGTATTTCTTTATAACTTTTTAAATTTTCTCTCAAATTCTCTGAAATTTTAGTAATTAATGAAATAAGTATATGATTATCGTGTGGAAAAAATTTCAAATTATTTTTTTTGTCTATTGCTAATTTACATTGGTTTGAAGAAGGATGTTTTTTTGAAGTGCACGGATATACGTTGAGGGTCCTCATATCCTTAAACTGAAAATAAAGGATATTCCGATTCAAAGGGTCATAGATTCCAATTCTGTGAAACACCTTCAGCTTAATGTATAGTTCAAATTGGAAAAAAAATAAAATTGCGTATTTGAGTTTAAATATTTCTTAAATATATAAACTGTATTGTGAGACGTTACATGAATCCTCTATGAGGAGTAATTCACAAATAATTTAGAACAAATAAACTTAATTCTAGATTATGGTTTGTGTAGCTTGTTTTCGTCCTTGAATGTCAAAAATCATTTTAGTAGTGAGTAAATATAACTATTAGGAAGAGAACATCCTTCAAAGTCCATTCGTAAGGTCTCGAATAGAAAAGTGCTTTTGTTCCATTCGGGTTAATCGAAGATTCTTTCCAGCTGATCGATTACTATTCCCAAAAGCAATAAACAGAACTTTGAACGCACTTTTCTTACAGAGCATCATATATTCATGGGGTAACAGACAAGAAATGTGCAGATAGAGGGGTAAAAAAGCTCCTTATATATATATATATATATATATATATATAATAATAATAATAAATTCCACAATCCATCTAAGAAAGAAAATATAATCTACAAACGTTCTCCCCTCTGGTATTTAACATCCTTTCTCTACATTTAACATGTACTTATTTCTTGGATGTGTTAACTTTTTTCCAGGATGTTAAGTTGAGTTCATTGAGGCAATGTTTCTGAAACTTTCACCACTGGCGACCTAATTTTCAATCATAATTTTTATCGCGCCGCCTTATATAATAATAATGTATAGGAAGTAATAAAATAATGCACTTTAAAGCTAAAGCTACTATAATATGATCATAATTATAAACCGTACAAATTAACAAGATAAGCATACATTTTTGTATATGATACTTTTAAGTATTATATATTTTAAACAAATTACTTTAAAATATTAGGATTATTATTATAAAATTTTTCCTTTCGCTGATTTTAAAATTGGAACACATATTTCCGAATATTCCATAAAAACCTCAATTTGAAATTTTTTGAAATAAAATTTTATAACAGGAAAATAAACTATTTTTTCCCCTTTACAAATAATTATAAAATGTTCTCATGATCATTTGGGGGACTTTATATAAAAGTTATTATAAGAATTGAGAAAATGTGGCTTAAACCATAATACCCTCCTCTCATCAATATTTGTTTAATCCTTATCCAAATTTTCCACCTACTGCACTTTTTCCGTTTTCTCTTGCATATAAAATCACCTTCCCTTTCCTACCTATGCCATAGTGTACTCGTCTTCATGCCATTAAAGTCACGGACAAGAGTGGCAGCCATCTCATGAATTCCAACTGATCACACTCCTTGCAAAGGGAGCCAATGCACGTTATATGTGTCGATGCTCAAACGTCCTTTCATTTCTGTGGTGGTGGTTAGGAAATGAGGGTGCCTGCTCAGGTAATGTCCTCGTCACTCTGCAATGGTTCAAAATTATGATTTCGCCTGTGCGGCCTTATAATGCGACTCTATTTTCACTCTCACTCACCCATATAATTAGTGATATAGTGACTACAAGGGCGATACAGTCTATTAACTAGGTGCAGACAGCAAAATTCAAGATAGACCGACTACCGAAGACAAAATGCAAAATCTGCTGCCGCTGACTAGAATGGATTGTACATTTTTCAATTTGAATCGTGCGGAAACTAAACTTTCTCCATCCAACTAATATTCCCGATTTTTATACTAAGCCGTACCCGATTTTCACATTGGTAGAAATATGCGATTTAGTTTTAATGAATATAGTGTATATATAAATAATTGAGCCTTGAGGTTCGTTTGTATATTACGACTTTGTTCTCTCGAAGAGAAACAGTTTAATGGAAAGAAGAAAACTGGTGTTAGGGAGGATAGAATTCATGGACTGTCCATAGTTACTACTTTTTATTATGCATGATTTTTTCAGGAATCAAAGTATTTATTTGTGTTCTAAATATCAATATTAGTACTTTTCATCAATATATTTTAATTCTTTTTAAATTTATTTTTTTAACGTTTCAAACATTCATGCTTTAAAAAAGAGCATATGCCCATAAATCGATATTAATCACATTAGTCCTAGGTGAAAAAAAACAATAAACTTGAAATGATAGAAAATAAAAAAACACATATGGAAATCGATCATATTTTATTGACTTATTGATGGTTTACAATTAGAAATTAAAATTTGGAAATTTTTGAACACATAAAATTTGTGAATTTTGTCTTAATAATAAATTTGCAAATCATGATGAAATCGTAAACTATTGTAATGAATAACTCGATATTTACTATTATTAGAAAGTTGGATGCAGGAATATTGTTAGATATTGAAAATTGCAGAGTTTTTTAATGGCTACTTTTGACTATTGAGCATGCGACCTATTGTGAAAGGGGGTCGAGAGAGTGACATTCGTCAAGAACAACGAGATGTATCTCTGGAACGATTTCGGTCTGGCTGCACTTTGTGGAAGCGGCAGAGAAGGCTCATTCGAGGTTGGGAAGAACGGAGAAAGAGACGCTGTTCGAAAGAGCGAATGGAGAGGGTGAAGGCGAGAGAATGTTCAAACACCCATTAAGGGAAGGATGGAAAGAAGAAACAACGGAGAGTTTTGCAATGTTTCGATGTTAGGGGTGCAAAAAAAAAAATAAATATTGGAAGTGCAATTTTGAGATATTGTGAAAATGAATATTAAAGATTTTTGATGGGGTGATAAGAAAGACGAAAAATTATAAGGTAATATACCTTTGTGTAAAAAAAGGCAAGATACTATTTAAATATCTTCAGGAAGAGTTAAGGTATTCTAATACATTCGGACTATGGGAGGCAAGATACATTTATGTACCTTTGTCTGATTAAAGAATTTTGAATATGAAAAGGTAATTTAGAATTTGTTTATCAAAGCCACAAAAAGAAATGAAAACGAAAGAAGACACCAAATCATTGCAAAATTCTCCGTCGACGCTTCGTTCGCTCCAGACTTCGTTCCGTTGTGTGGCAGTAAACATCCTCTTGCCCACAACCTCTCAATTCGTTTTGTCGAGCAGTGTCTCCCTTTCTCTTCCTCACAATCTTTGATAAGCCCCCTTTGTCGTTTTCTCCTCAGGAGATGTGCGGCTGGACTGGCATCTTTCCGGAGCCTCTCTGTGTCCCTGACAAAAGCCATCCTCTTGCCCCCTTTCTCACGGTTCTTCCCGGCTATTGGTTAAGAAAGCTATTTTGAAATGAAGTTGTATTGATAAGTTGCGATTAAGTGTAAACTATTGCGGAACATTTTTATGGAATCTTTTTTGGGCAGTTTGTGTATTTTACAAATGGATTTTTTTAAATTTCTTCCAAGGGGATTGTTTCTTTTTGTTTTCCAAATTTTCTGTATCAGATGAATGTTCTGAGAGGGAGGAAAGAGTGAAGTAAGGGTCGATTTCATCATTATTTGAAACTTGGTTAAAACTATTTTTGGTAATTTTCAAACTTTTCATTCTGCTATCAGTTCCTTCTTCAGCTGCCGGTGACTGGTCTGACACGGTTTCTTCAATAATATTTTCTATTTTTGTTTGAGTGCTATTGTTTACCTTGTATATTGTAGTTTGTGAATGGGAATCAATTTTAGGAGAGAAAGTTTGAGTACAACTATTTTGTTTGGGAAGGAATGTTTGAGCACTATTGTTCAATTTCATTATTTGATTGGTTTGAGTGTGATTGGAGCTGAAGAGAGAGACTTTAATTTCAATTTCTGGTGTTTGGGTTTCTGAATTAAATGTTGCTATACTATTAATATTTAATTGTTCTTCTAATTTGCAGATTTTATATAAAATGATTATAACTATTGCGAAATTTATCATCGATGGTATGTGTAAAAATTGGTACATGTTTATATAATTGTAACAGACCATCACCGACAGCAAAACATTAAAAAATACAGTCCATATCTTTTTTTAGTTCCATTCTCTTCTGTAGTGTCCTGGAAAAACGGAAATTTTTAGAAACAAAAGAAAAAGAACTATTTTTTTATTAAATTATCAAAGTATGTATGCTTACTGTAGATGTAATAAAACTAGCTGAAAATTCAGAAATTCTAATTTTCTTCCATTATTGTTAAGTGTAAATAATCGATTGTTCTTGCATGCAATCAGTTATACTCAAGGGTTTTTTTTGAATAAATGTTATTACTTATATTTCTTACACTTTGCTGGTGATGAGTGGCATCAAAAGTTTTCGATTATATTTTCAGTGAAACATTTTTTAATAAATTTAGACTTTGATTCTTCACTTAGAGGAATTTATTTTGATTTCTCGAACAATGTTTAAAGATACATCTCGAAGAAAACGATCCCAAGTTGCCCCCCATTGAAACGTATTATTTTACAAAATTAGTGCCTTTTCAAAACGTTTTGAAGGGTTCAAGTGTAGTATAGGGCAGTGATTCGCAATCCCCGGTACGTGGATCAAATGGTGCCAGGCCGCCTAAAGAACATTAAGCCAGTGTTTCTCAAACTGGGGTGCGCCCCCTATGGGGGCATGTAACCCTACAAGGGGGGCGCGAGTACATCGAAAAGTCGAAGACAAATATTATTAAAACAAATTATCAATTTAGTGGAAGGATGCAGAAAAAATAATGCATTCTGACATAATAAAAAATAAAATACACATTGACACTGATATAATACACTTATAAATGTATTTGATAATTAATTGAACAGTACTAAGTCAAGAACAAGCTTAATAATCACCAGTGATTCTATGGACCCGTCATCAAATTATATACAACTTTAATATTTAATAAATTGTACGGTTTATAATTAATGTCGTATTATAGATTTACCTCAAATTATATTATTGAATTCTATACATTATTATTGTATGGAAGGGGGGCGCCATGAAAATTATGATTGAAAATTGGGTCGCGAGTATAGAAAGTTTGAGAAGCACTGCATTAAACTATTGCCATTTTATTTAAAGTCGTGCATTTCTCTCGGATTTGCGCAACTTTCCACGGAAATCACTTTATATTCTACGTTAAATCATTTATTCATTTTTGGCGTAGCTATATTTCTTTCTGAAGGCATATTTAAATGTAACTAAATTAAGATAGTTAAATCAAAACAATCTAAAATATAAACAATCAACGTGTTCTACCCTCAGCGTGCCGCGGTAAAATTATCAAACTTTGACCGGTCCACAGCGATAAAAAGGTTGCGGAGCACTGGTATAGGGGCGCCACTTCGGATTTGACGATTTTTCTTCAGATTTGTCGGTTTTTATCTAAATATCATATTAAAATATCGAATCTAAAATAAATAATAAATAATTCTAAAAAAGTATCTTGGCGACGACTTTTTTTCGCGAAAAAAAGAACTGCGCCAAGTGGCCCCCTGTACTACATTTGAACCGTTTTCAATTTTTCTATTTGTATTAAAATCTCTCAACGATTTATTACTTCGAGTTGGCTTTCAGTTAATTAATATTGGAATATAATATGTATGTCACTCAAAGTACTACAATAATAAAATAAATCTTTTACTATGTGTAGAAATCTATACAGCAATCTTTTTTAAAGAAATTGTTACACCTTTAATGAATAAAAAAATATGTATAATATTTATTACAATTTAATTTACTGATATCAAAGGATGGGTTGGTTGAATATTTTTTTGATGATGAACAATTTCCGTTGTGCTTTTTGTTTCTCTTGTTTTTCCTGAAATTTAATTTGTTTAAGTGTAAATACGTTTTCACCCATAAAGGTAAAAAAAAAGTAATTAAAATTAGACTTACGGAAAAAATATAGCAGGCTTTGTTTTATCTTGAGATGTTTCAATTCTCTGCTTTTGATATTATTGTCTTGTTTCTGAAATTGCAGTGGACGAAACAAAATAAGTAAAAAATAATAATTAATTGATTTCGTGCAAAAGTAATGAGAATTTACTTCCAATCCCTCAAAGGAAGCTGTTGATTTATTCATAATGAAACTTAACATAAAATATTCTAAAATCTTTTTAAAGATGCTCTGCGCGGTTACTTGAAGATTGAGTATTCCTAATGGGCTTTATATTTAACCAAAGTTATGTTATAACATTTGATTGTTTTTCTTAAAATTCTGTAGATTAAGAATTGTGCAGGTTTTCTATTTCTTTCTTTCTTTTTTTTAGGTATTTTGAATTCCTATTAATAATAAGAAAAAGTAAAATTTATTCGCAACAAAAACATTTTAAAATTTGAGTATAGCGGAGTGAATCTAGATGAGAGATTATAGAATATATTAAATTATTGGTTTTATGAAAAATTAGTAAAATAGTTAAATTATAACAATAGAATAATTTATGAATTAAGAATAAACTTACATGGTTGAAGATAATATAGCTTTTATTGATATGTGCAACTTGTTTACTTTTGCTATTTCCTGTATTGCTTGGAGTGTTGCTTGATGTTCTCTAAAATGATATGAAAGAGATAAATTGAAATAGTTTGGAACAATAGAGTTCAACAGGATGTATTTCAATTATAGTCTCCAATTGTTGTGTAAATTAATATCCAGTTATTCACACTCATGTTAACAATGGTTCTGGGTAGAAAAAACAAAAAATAAACGTTTATTTCCCCAACAATGAATAATTTTCTTTTTTCGTTCCCAATTAAAAAGAAGCTTTTAAAGAGGGTGTTAACTAATTGTTTTAATATAAGAATTTTAAAAATAATTATTAAATAGATAAATATAATAAGAAAAAGGTTTCGTCCAACAAAGCGATACTCAAACTGCGGCCCACCGACCATTTTTTTAGTGGCCCAATGCTCTGAGAAATTTCCTTGTTTAAAAACAAAGTATTAAGAAATTGGTGGGAAATTAATTGTCAAAGAAATCATATATTTAATTTTTGCTGTCGATGTCGTACGGGTGCGAATTGATATTATTTTTCTATTTGTGAAGCTCACGGAAAATGATAACGGACAACACACACAGTGAAATACTGACAATTTTATGGGCAGAACTAATTTTTAACTATGTTTCATATCTTGCAAGCGAAACAAATTCGAATACCATATATTGTTTCAAGACACGATTGTGAGGTTTACAGTTTTATATTGAAAAGCCAAGATGGATCGTTAATTGTTAGGTTTGTCTCGTATATATATATATATATATATATATATATATATATATATATATATATATATATACTGCTCAAAATAATTAAAGGCTATTGCGGTTTTAGGTGGATCTTGTGGCTGGGAAACTTTTTATACATGGTCGACTGATTGATACATAGTCGACAGACGTAGTAGGTTATATGAGAATAAATTACACATGTTTGGCAGAAAAAATGCATTTTATTGCGCATTTGTGTACAAAAGGAGAAAAACACAATTTGTGCATATGAGAAAAAATAATAAGAAAAAGTCTTTTCTTCAAAGGAAATCATTTTCAGTAGGGGGTATGGTTTCCACCTACATCCAGCAACGTTGATCACCTCTGAGGCATGGAGTCAATGTGGCTATTAATCACGAGTTGGGGTATTCTGTCCCACTTTTCCAGAAGAGCTCTTTCCAGTTCTTGGAGAGTTTGTGGGGGCTGTTGGCGGCCAGCAGCTCGTGTTCCTAGAGCGTCCCAAACGAGCTCTATTGGATTCATGTCTGGAGAGCGCACTGGCCATTCCATTCGTACGATTTCATCATCGAAAAGTATATCCTCTACCAGGTTAGCACGATGTGGCCTGCAGTTATCGTCCATTAAAATGAAGTCATCTCCGATTGCTGCAGCGTAAGAGACTACAATAGGTCTGAGGATCTCATCCCTATGTCGGCGAGCAGTCAGAGGTCCATCTCGAATGATGTAGAGGTATGTGCGTCCGTCAATGGAGATGCTACCATACACCAACACTCCCCAACACCAAATCTGACATTTTCGCGCACGAACGCAGGAGTATTCCTACTGCCACACTCCCTCCAGATGAAAATACGCCTATTATCCGGATGAACAGAAAAACGGGACTCGTCAGAAAAAAAACATTGCTCCATTCATTTCTCCTCCAGTTCACATGCTCTGTTGCCCACTCCCTGCGGTCGCGACGATGCATCGATGTTAGTCTAACACATACCACTGGTCGGCGAGCATACAGAACTACACCATGGAGCCGGTTTCGGACAGTCTGAGTTGAAACTGTGGTGCCAGTAGCCGAGCGAAGGTGTTGTTGGAGAAGAGTAGCTTTCATATTTCGGTGTCTCCGAGCCGATAACACTAAATAACGATCTTCATTGGGAGTTGTTTCCCATCTACGACCTTGTCCTGGTCTTCGGTCTGCACTTCCAGTCTCCAAAAACGGTTCCAGATCCTGGAAATCACACTTTGTGACACCCCAATGGCTTGCGCTACTTCGGTTTGAGTTTGGGCCCCCTTCTAACCTGCCAACAACTCTCCAAGCTTCTGAATCAGTTAAATGACGTCGCTGAGACATCGTACTCTTCGAAACAAAACAGTTACTGAATGCCGATCATCCTTGTCTTCATTTCAGTTGAAAGTCAAATTTCATTTGCAGCCGCTGAAGCGACGTTTTTGAAGTCGAACTCAAAATTAGCATACTCCACAGTTTGAAAATCAGAAAAATTTGCATTTGTGATTCTCTTCTTCCATTTTCGGCACAAAAAAATTTCCGTTATTTCTTTATTTTATATAAAACTTGCAATATCCTTTAATTGTTTTGAGCAGTGTATATATAAGTGCTGTATTTAAAAGATACCTATCAGCAGGAATTATTCAATGGCACTTTTCCTCCAAGATCTCTTCTAAGAGGTGATAAATAGGCTTTTTGAATAAACTTTGCAACAGTAACAAAGTTTTTTTAGTGGTAATGTCACAGTGGCAACAAAGACATCTTATGAAGTTTGTTACATTATTGGTAATCGTATGAAACCGTTTACTGATGCAGAAAATGTGAAGGAGTGTGTCATAAAAGTGCTTCTAATTTAATTTTAGTAACGAAAATAAAAAAAAAAAAAAAATTAAACAAAGCAAAACAGGAGTTTTGATAAATTTTCCACATTTTAAATTTTCAGTGTTTTCTTGGTCTTAAAGTAGTTTTTGCACCCTCCTCCCCGCCCCTTAACCATTTATCCTCAAATTGCGGCCTGCGGGAAAAAGATGATCTGTGTATGAGGCACAGCAGAAAAAAAAGGGTTTCGTACACCTGATCCAACTTATTATGAAGTTGTTTTTTTTAACTGCATCTTAAATTATAAACCACAAATTGCTAAGCATATCTCTTTATTTTGAATCAGGGTCAAGTAACACGAAATGACCCTTGAGCTTTAAATATTTTTAGCTGCTTTCGAAAAGAATACGTAACGACTCTCTTAAAAGTTATTACATTGAAGAAATGAATTTGAGTGTATAGGTTTTTTCTGTACAATGACTCGAACATAAGAAATAAATGAACAAAAGAAATAATTTGCGGCCATTTTTATTTAGAAAGGTAAATGAATTATTATCTGTGTATTGAATTTTGCATACATATTATTAAGTAGGAACCGAAGGTTTCAGGTGTATGGTCACACAGTGACAACCAAAGCATATAGTAGTTAAAGTGTTAAGTCATTTGAAATATGCTATCCATAATATGCATTATGCTATCCTTCTCCATGTATAGGATGCTTTCATCCACGTCACGAAACTACGCGATCAGACATTTTCTTCTGAGACAAGTCATATTTGTTTTATATCTTAAGAAGCATGGCGTTTCAAGAACAACGCTGCAACCTTAAATTTTGTCAGCATTTCAGGAATACTCCCTCAAATACATTAAAAATGCTATGAAAGGTATACCTTTTTTTGCAATGTCCAGAACAAAGGTGTACGAGTAGTGTTGTTGAGTCCAAGTATGAAGTGGAGAAGTCCAAGTATGAAGTGGAGAATTGCAGCCAATGGATGACTGAGTTATAGTTTTACATGCTAAAGAAAATATTTATTTATTTCTGAGGTCCGAACAGTGCAATGTGAGCCTTTTCTAGATATTTCACGTCGTCTGAGATATCCATTCGTACTGAACGTTAGAACAATGCACGTGCACATCAGTCTCAAATGATCAAAGAATTTCTGACCGAAACCAATACTAAAGCTCTTCCACACTTTGCCTATTACTAAGACTTTGCTCCTTTTCTCTTTTAGTTATTTCCATCGTTTAACCCTTTATCTACCGCATTATGATTTACTGCAGTTTTTCTCATGCAATATTTTTTTGAATCTCTACATTGAAAAATAAGGGATATACATAAACAAAATGCTCTATTTGGGGAAATTTAATCCAATAGAGCTAATTAATAAATTAAAGATAATCAGCTGTAAAATTAATTATATACATTTTTCACTTAAATAAATGGTCAAATCGTTTTCTAAGGTCTTCATTAACATACCCTCCCCCCAAAATAAGTCACTTGACTCTTGACATTAACTATTTTTTCGAAACAAAAATGACAATCTTCGTATCAGCGAGGACGTTGCTTTGAACCATCGGATAAACGAAGAAGGCATCGAGTAGCTGACCAGTGTGTCGTGTTAATATTCACTCACTCACTAAATGAAAAGCATCATCGCGGGGGCTTTATAAGTGATTGCAAATTATGCCTCCCAGCAGTGCTTCAAGAGTTTGTAAGAACGCAGATAAAAATGATTGACTGCAAAAGAGGATTATGTTGAAGGTGATTTTGTGTCGGTATTTTAATATACACTGCTTGACAATTGCTAAGGACGGATCACATATTGCTATGTAGCATAAAATTAAGTGAGACATGAGGCCTAGTAGGATAAACTATAGTTGCCATAATGTTCAGACATTAGACTAAAGAATATTTATTGTTCTGGAAAGTACAAAAGCTGTAAAACATCTGAAAGAAAAAAAATGTTCATTTGATCTGCGTACGGAGAAATGGAACAATGCATCTAAAAGTCAGCAGACACCTTAAAGAAAGGTATCAGTACGGGATATGTCCACCGTGAAGTGTGATGCAACATTCCACACGTCGTACCATACTTTGCACAACATTATCCAGCAGCTGTTGAGGCAATTTATCCCATTCCTCTGTGAGTGCATGGATGAGGGTGTTCTTGTTTGTCGGAGGATAGTTTCGGCCAGCAACTTGCAAGTATGAAGTAACTTGCAACTTGCCATTCGCAACAACATGTAGGCGCGTGCGGCCATTGATCATGACGCCGGCCCACACCATGATACTGCATGTCGGATATCGGTCCTTTTCCTGGATATTTTCTGGACGATAAGCAGTACCACTCTCGCGCCAGATCAGTTGGCGTCTACAATCCGATGACAGACGGAACCTACTCTCATCTGAGAATAGTACGCATGCCCAGTCCTGTTCAGTCCAATTGTGATGCTCACGACACCATTGCAAACGGGCAGTACGGTGCTGTCTGGTCAATGGGACACACACAACAGGTCTGCTTGCGTATAGTCCTCTTCCCCTCAAACGTCTGGCAACAGTTTTTCGGGAGATCTGCTTTCCTGAGGCAGCAAGAAACTGATTTCCCACCTGCTGAGCGGCGGTGCGCCTGTTCCCTTTTGCTGATAGGACGATATATCTGTCTTCTGCAGGCGTCGTACTTTTAACACGACCGCCCTCGTGCCGTCTACTACACATTCCAGTAGTTTTAAATGACTTCCACAGCCGTGAAACAACGCTGTGAGCGATGTCGAACTCCCTGGTAACATCTGTTATTTTTCGCCCTTCTTCGATCTTTCCAATAATTCGGCCACGCATAAAATCATCTATGTGATGTCGGGAAGACATTCCAAAAATTTTAAGTTCGTCTATTAAATCTTTACTGTAAAACTTTGACTTGAAACAACAACTGTCCACACGCGTCAAAACCTTTAAAGCTCTTATGAACGCTATCACGTGATGAACAGACGTGGAAAAAAAATTGCATACTCATACTTCTTCTTACTAATATCCCGCACTTATTCTAATTTTCCACATTTTGCTTCCTTTCATTTTGTGGTTGCTATGGATGATAGTGTTATCCGTCCTTAGCAATTGTCCAGCCGTGTACAAGGTAAGATCTTTTGAGCCATATGTCCTTTCAGCGTATTTTTTTAATAAACATTACTGCCAATGTAAGTGGAACTATTAACTCAGTGACAGAAAAAAAACTTATATTTTCTTGTTGATTTAAATGTCTATCGTTTTCAAAACTATGCTTACTTTTGTTTTCTTGGTTTTAATTTTATTTTTACTCCAAAGTAAGAAATTTATAAATAACTTTACAACGCGCGATTACCTAATGGTTACATAATTTTTTCTTCTTTTTATGAATTAACGGATCTAAAACTCTATTAATTAATATAGGTATTTAAACTTGAAATTTAAATACGTTTCACGAAATTTACAGTGTATGCTAAGTAAGGTTTACTGTGAATGTATGATGTCCAATACGAAAGTATACGTGTAATACCAGCGTTTTAAATAAAGTAGTGAATTGCAGAAAATTAATGATGGATGTATTTTTTTTATTCTGATGGAAATGTTCATTGATTATTTACTCCTGAGAGCACAATATTGAAAGGTGGAGCATTATCTAAATACTTATTGGGTCTTTTCGTTGTAAACGGCCACAGATGTGGCAAGGTGGACAATGGTACTTTCTGTAGGACAACGAACTTGCACATCGGTTCCAAATGGTTTCGGAGACTCTCGCCCAAAGTAATGTTTAAGTTCTTCTACACCCTCCTAGAACTCATCCTTTTGTTAGTCGAAATTATAGCTTTCAGAAAGCTTTATTTGTTTTCATCATTTAAAAAATATCTCCAGGAATGTTATTTTGCATCATCAGCTGAGGCTTAAGGTATCCAACTACGTCCGGAACCGGGATTTTCAAAATCGCATAAATGGATAATTTTCATGAGATTTAGTGTTCCTTACATTAAATTATGCATAAATGTTTTTAATGTCATTTTGACAAGAGATTATTTAAAAATAATATTTTGGCAAAAAATTTATTTAGAATAATCTTTTTTCCAAATCTCCTTTTGCGAAAAATGATTCTATTATAATAATATTTTGCCTGTATATATCTCATACTTCTCTACAAAGGATGAACTAGAATTTTTGAAACAATTCACATTTTTTTCAGAGTTACAAGCAATTGAAATAATTATTGGCATTTTGTTGTCATAAAATATGAATAAACCTACTTCTAAGTTATATATTTCAAAAATTCTAGTTGATCATTTATAGAGAGGTCTGAGCTATATACAAGCAGAATATTATTATAATAGAAGCATTTTTCACAAAAGGAGAACGTTTGGAAAAAAGATTATTCTAAGTTAATTTTTTGCCAAAATATTATATTTAAATAAATTGTTGTTGTCAAAATGTCCTTACAACAATTTTATGCATGTATTCTCTCTAATCTGGGCGACACGAAATATCATGAAAATTTTCCATTTATGCGCTTTTTTTAAAATCACAGTTCCGAAGGTAGTCTGATACCTTAAAGCAGCATTTCAGAGGTCTTACGTGTGAATGAAAAATATCATTTCCTGCAGTACTTCAAAAGATTGTACTAGTGCTAGGAAAAGTACATTGCCACACATTGAAGATGGTTATG
Organism: Trichonephila clavipes; assembly: GCA_019973935.1. NCBI lineage: Eukaryota > Metazoa > Arthropoda > Arachnida > Araneae > Nephilidae > Trichonephila > Trichonephila clavipes. Next base: position 171,011 of record BMAU01005831.1, read on the forward strand.
TTTTGGTATTTTAAAATTAACGAGTAAAGGACTTTTATGCCAAGTCTCTTAGATTGTACTAGAATAGATGAAAAATACAACTTACTTCCAATATAATTGGAATATTTAAATAAATAAATAAATAAAACTTTACATTTGCTTTATGATTTTTTTTTCTATTTCATTTCAATTCATCTTTACACTTTATCTTAGTGTTTTAAATGATCTCGAGAACACAATCTGCAGAATATTAAACTTACAGAACAATATTTAGAATATATATGTCAAGGAATGTAAAATGTTTTAAATTTAATAAAAGAAAGTTTTATAATTTTGATAACATTTATATTTCTTCCGCTTATAAATTGCTGAATAAATTTCATAAAATCTAGGCTTTACGTAGGTAAAATTGTACACTTTTTTAAGGATTTTTCGTATGTAAAAGGAAAAATATATTTTTTAATAATTTAAAGTTAAAATGTTTTAAGATGAATTTGGGAAATTTTCTATTTGCAGTTACTTAAAGAGTTATGACTATTGAAGAACATTCTTCGCTTATTGAAGAACTAATAGTTATTAACGAACAGATACTTGAACTGAAACTACTTTCATAAACTGAAGAATTTTGGGAACATTTATTTCAAATTCTTTGTTTAGTATTGACAAACACTATCAAGAAAAAAAAAACTAAGACTTTTAATATTTATTACATAAATTATTTTCATTCTTAATTAGTATATAAAATTGAATAGAAAATCGTTACATGTTCTTACCGTAAATTTTAAAATCAATTTCAGATATTAAAAATAATAAAAATGTAAAATTAAACTTACTTATATGGTATGATGTGTTAGCTTGCTATTTCAGATTAAGCAGGATCACAGGTTTTTGGTGCTTTTTAGTCGGGTTTGCGGAATTCAGTAATATTAAAACAATGGCTTAAAATACTTAATACCTCAACAAAGACTTATATAATTAATAATCGAAGAAGAAATTGATTATAATGTGTTTTTTTTAAGGAAACATTCATTGTTGTCATAATAATGGCTTCATAAATTGATATTTTCTGAAAGTATAGTAAAATTTCATCTTATCTGAGTATTCATTATAGCTAAAGAATCACACACACACATTTCTATTTAAAACTTAGTTAATATACTAAATTAGCCCACTATTATTTAACTTGATAATCGAAAATTATTCTTATTGAAAATACGCTAAATAAGTGTTTCAAAATATATGATCAATGACTTTCTACTTTTTTTTTTAAATTTAAATTACATTTATTAGGGAGAATAACTTTCCCTATTACAACAAAAAATAAGATCTATATTTATGGGTGCACATTATACACCGATGTAAATCTAATAGTTTATAAAATAAAGAAAATCTGAGTACATACAAAAAATTCTGTATTTAGAGGAGGTGAAAATTGTGGACACTTGTGAATTCTTACGTTTTTTTATGTTTATATGCTTATTGAAAATGTTACGCTGAACGAAGTGCAAAGTCTTTTAAATAATTTTAAAGAGTTGTGAGGTATCCCCCTCCTCCCGTGGGTGATACCTTCCTCCTAAGTTATCTTCGTGACCTAGAGGTGTGGGAGTGAATGAATAATCAGGCGTTGCAATGATCTTAAAATGTCTTTATCAAGATCTTAACTTAAACACTGACAATGATAATATTTATATTATAACTTAGCGGATCTGAGGTGAGAAAACACACAATACATATCTATCTATATACATATAAGTGATATGAAGTTAGCGCAAATGTAAAATATTTAATCATGTTTACCAGACCTTTCCTCCAAGCGATAGTGTTGCATATTTTATGAAATATGCAACACTATTGGTCGGGGATTAGTCATTTGTTATTTAAGATAATGAAAATACCCACAATTCGTTACCACTTCTTATAAGATTTCTTGGCACGTTTCTTGAGTAAATGTCATTTAGTCTTTTGCTTTTCTACCCTCATAACCTCTGCTTAAGCATAAATATACTTTCAGTTTAAATTAGAGATTTTCTTATATACTAAAATTTTTTAAAAAAAATGACTACTTTTTTAAAAACATCCAACAAGCGAAGATTGATTCATTTGAAGAATAGTACCTCAAAAAAAGCACGTGCGGAAGAAGCAGATAGTGTTATTTTAGAGACGGCTTCTACCCAGGATACCATAGAAAATGCATTCGAAGGACTGGATATTTTTTTCACATCCTTGAATCCTGAAAATATAGATTCATCGAGTTCTGCTATCCGTGATAATAATTCAGAGTCTCCTCCGCTCGCCGATGGATCCCTCATCATTAAATCTCTTCAAGAAAATGAGTGTGTTTTCCGCAATGATCTGAACAATTGTGTATATTTACGCTGCGAATTATACAAAGGAATCTTCAAAATTCACATTAGAAAGTTTTTAATAATCGAAAGTGATGTGAAATCAACCTTCAATGGAGTGGCCATGGATTTGCATTCATGGTTTGATTTTTTCCGAAAAATATTTAACTTCAATCTTTTGTACAGTTCTTCGTCATTCGTTGCAAACAATATTCTTGTAACAAATACAAATTCACAAATGACCGTAAAAAATTTGCAAACAAATTCTTGGATTGCTTTGGATGACGACCAGTTAAATAATTTAAAACACTGTGCTCATGACTTAAATGAAGAACTCATTGATTATCTTTATTCGAACTATCTACCAAAAGTCATACTGAAGAACTATACACCGAATTGTGAGAAAATCAATGATGAACTGTCTTTGATGAAATCACTCATCGTTTCCATCGAAGAAAGTGTGGTGAGTGTGTTCCCTAAAATTTTTGAGTGTGATGGTTGCATTATCAACCATGGTGGTCAATTGAGACATTCCTGTATAACATTTACAAACTTTGAAAAGTTCTGTAATGTGTCTGATCTTATTTTAATATTAGTTAACATTAATGACATTGTAAAAGACTTTTTGCATAGAGAAAAATGTATTTCTAAAAGATTTTTGGAAAATATAGATGTAAAATTTATTCGAAATGTTTTGTTTCAAAGAGTACAATAAACTGGTTATTCTGAAAATAGTTGGTTTATTTTTAAAGTGTGGCTTTTTTTAGCATGTTTCAGGATATTTTTTACAGGTGTGGAAAACATCAAAGGTAAGGTTTTATTATTTTTACATGTGTTCCAGACATACGAAAAAAAGAAGCAACAAAGAAAAAAAATATTTTGACTTAAATTTTCAAAGAACTTGAAAAATTTAGATCATTGTGTTACAAGTTAAACTGTACAAAATATATTACATGTTTACTAATTACTTTTACTAAGTATTTTTTTTATTGAAACATAAAATTTAATCATGAGAGGATTTTAAACATTAGAAAATCATTTTAATGAAACCCTGTGCATATTTTTGTAGTGAAAACTTAAGTATAAAATTTGTTAATTATATTTCTCTTGTTTAAAAAAAAGATGTAAAACATAAGGAGGAAAAATAACAACACACATAAAATTAAAATGTTTTTATTTAAAAAGATTTCCAAAGGATTTCATCATATTTTGGTCTTTCATAAAGCCTATTTCGTTTAACAACTAGTTTGACATATTGTTTGCATTTTACAGGCACCTTCTTGCTTAACAAAAGGAGTTTTCAAGTGTTAATTTTTTATATAGTGTCTAGGCATATTCAATTCTTGTAAAACATGTAAAAATTATTCCTTTTCAATAATGGTAGATGACTTTCGATTCTTAAAAATCATATTAAACAGATCGGCCAAATTAGAATGTTGGTATTTTTAATCTTTGAAATAAACTTCCCCTTGCTCGCTCTAGTTCAAAGTATTTGGTTTATCTTTAAGAATGTTCAATAACGTCGATCGATGCTTGATTTTTATGTCTTTGAAAAAGACTCTAAAATAATACGCATGTAATTTTCGCCCACTTTAGTCTTGATTTCTTCTTTCCATTTTCCAAATTCATCCTTTTGAACGAGGTGTTCATATTTCAATGCAGGATTTTCAGAAGCTACACCCGGTAAGTTGTAGTTTTGTAAATTCTTTTTTCGTTTTAACTGTTCATAATAATTGTGTTTTTTTTCATAATCAGGCAGCTTACTCTTTAAAATTTTAGACATTTGGTGATCAAATTATGTCACTTCTTGCTGTTGCCTCGGAGTATTTTTTATCAATTGATCTTCTGGAATCAACACAAAATTTTTAGCGTGCTGCATTAAGTGAAGTTAAGGTGGTAGTCGTGGTAGCTGGAATGAGAACGTTTAAAAATAAACTATAGTGTATAAGTAGTTCTTTTTTTCTTATGCAAAAAGTTCCCTTTTTGTTATAAATTCTACTTAAAGCAGACTACAATTTTTAAATTTGAAGTTTCGTTATAGGGGTATTCTAATATTCAGTTTTGTTTTAATTTCATCAAAAAGCCTCATGCTTAGTCGTGCGCCTTTACTGATCTTGACGCACGTTGTAACATGCCGATACATGCACTTTCCCAACAAATGTATATTTACTTTTAAATTATAATGAATGCTTTGCTTAAAAACCATAAAACGGTTATGTGTTAGCTTGAAAAAAAATTATGGTTGAGTGGCAATTATGTCCGTACACTAATGTACAATTTGAAAGATGTTAGCTGTGTTCCTTATCATTTCAATAATTAACAAGCAAAATGGTGCATTAAGTATTGTAAATTTTTTTTCAACAGTAATTTACCTTTTGTAAGTATTACTTATATTTAAAAAAAATGTTTATTTTGTTAACTAAAAATAAAAAGGATTCGTTATGCTTTAAAACCTGTATTTTTGAAAAATTTACAAAATACATTATTAATTAAAATAAACCGTTATGTTTATTCTTTTAATAGATGTGTCACATAGAAAATCCTTCGCTTTATTTTTTCCGTTTTATGGAAAATTTTAAATATTTTTAAGATGAGGATATATTTTCAAAAACTCTGTAATAAAAAAATATATAAAATGATTAACAAAGAATCTAAGATAAAATTATTTTTTTTATTAAATTACATTTTAAATTTTCTAAGAAGAAAAATATAACAAATCTAGTGCATAATCAATTACATAGAAATATCTTCTTCTTTTTTTTAATACCTCTTCTACATCATTGTAACCAAATATTTCCTTACTAAAATGCTTTATATATACGGATTGTTTTTATTTAAATTCACAAACTCGACAGCGAAAGCATGCCAATCAATGTTATGTAATGCCCTTTCAAAATAAAAATCAAAACTATCTTGTTTACTTCATTCATACACTCGTGTACTTTTAATAAACTGTTATCATTTTGACATACAACGCAATCTAAGTTCAGAAACAATTAAATATTACTTGCTATATATATTTAGTAATGCATCTGCAAAATGTGTCAATGGGTTCGTTTAGTCCGTATGGATTGTCTGCATCATAATTAAAAGAACTTTCATTTTCAGGAAGACGATCCACTTCAGTCTGTACTTATTCACAAAGCGTGTAGGTTAACGGTTTGTTTTTTACACATTCGTAAGATTCATAGTTTTCTCAAATTTTCACCGTTGAGAAGGGCCCTTCCCGGAAGAAATTGGATAGAAGAATATTTTTTCTGGAATAGTTTCTTGACAATCATGGATACGTTATCTTTATCCGATTGGTTGAAAAGATAAATTATTTTTTTAACAATGATTGTACTCTCAAAAATTTCACGAGGACAAAAACTGGAAAGTTGGCTATGAAAGGCATTCCCTACTTCTGGTTTCAAGGATACTCCGTCTTTAATAGTGTATAAAATACTCTATCGTCTTGTACATAAAGTCGACTAAGCACTCGTGTTTGCTTTTGAAAAGTATTCACCAAAATGAAAAATTTTTCCTCCTAAATGAATCATATGTTTTGGTAGGTTGTCCATGGTAAGTTAGTTAGCGTTACAAGGTATAAGGAAAACATTTAAATTTTCATTTAAACGCATTTTCTTAGACTTATTATTTAGAGATTCCCATTGTATTCAGCATAACTCTAAAACATGGCCTGTTAAATTTTTTAAAAAAATCGTTGTATACAAAACAACGCACCGAAGAAAATTGAAGTATAAAATGAAAGTTTTACAAATTTGCCAGTTTGTATCTCGATTTCTTCGTTATACATTGTTCAGTCAATTACACAGTCTTCAGAAAAAAATATTACGTCAGTTTCAACTAATCAGATTAATTCACGTGATCTCATCTACCCTCCTCATTAACCAATGGTAAAGTATTTTATCAGAACTTTCTTGTTTATACATGATAAAAACAAATTATCTAAATTTCCAGCATTTCAATGCGTTTTCAGAAAAAGAGATAACCTTATCAAAATATTTTAGTAATTCCACGCTTTCTTTCAAAAAAATTGAACTGCATAATCAATTGTACTAATAATATATAAATTTTTTTTTAACTTGAATGAACTTACTGTTGATCAACGCATTTATTCCATAATTTAATTCCTTTAATACTATATGTAATTACTGAATTAAAATAGGGTGACTTCAGTACAACAATTATTAGAATAACATTTAAGCAATGTGAAAATAATATTTTAATCAAGTATGAGAGGCATTATGCATGAGCGAATTTTAAATAAAATCAAAAAAATGTTAGTTTTAAAAAATATAGCACATTATATCAGAACTTGCATGACATTTAATAATATAGACCTTAATAGTGAAAAAAAATTACTGAATAAACTCAAATAACATATTTTTATAGATTTAATTATAAAGATTTATTGATTCAGAACATGCTGAGTAAATTTTATAACAAATTGTAGTAATAAAATTTCAATGAATTTGCAGGAAAGGGAATTAATAAATATGTATCGTAATCAAATGCAATAACTACGTAATGAAAAGGAAAATAAGTAGAGAACTAGAGTCGAGAGAAAGAAAGTAGAATGTTATAGAATTTATTTAATTTAGAAAAATAATATACCTCATGAAAGGTTTATCGTAGATAAAATAATGGAAGTACGAAAATATAGTCACGGTAGAAAGAGAGGAAGGGGGTTAATTTTTCGATTCAAAATCATTGATGTTTGTGAATTTGATATTCTAATGTATGAAATATATGTAAAAATGTAATTTATACATAGATTCATATTATAAAAATAGAGTAAAAATTTAGTCAACCACACTCAAAAAAATTTGATATTCTAATGTATGAAATATATCTAAAAATGTAATTTATACATAGATTCATATTATAAAAATATAAAAATTTAGTCAACCACACTCAAAAAGAAAAAAGAATTTGATTTTAAACCAGTGTCAAAGATGTTCTTAAGTTAATTGAGCTGGATCTTGCACACCTCGTTACAATGCAATAGGTATGCTTAAAAATGAGTCAGCAATCCGTACAATTGCTTAATAACCTTAATAATAATTTTTTATAAGTGGTTATTCAATGAATGTCTATAATCTATAACAAACATTTTAAGGTAAAATTATATAACAATTTAGAAAAGTATCATAAATTTTATATTAATGTAAATAAACCTGATAAATTCATTTATGCTGAAATATTTAGAAATTATAATGCAAAAATTGAAAAAGAAAAGAAAGAACAATAAAAAAGGGAGGTGGGGGATATTCAAACAATGTCGGATAGATGGTTAGCTTAATCCATAAACAAAAAAAATTATGTGTTCTTATTAAATTATTGCTTTTTTCAAACACCACTATATTTTTTATATAATCACTAGAACTTTATCTCTACCACCACTATGCAGAACTCCCATAACTTTAAAATGAATCTTTCATATGTAACTATTCAATGAGTGAACAATTATTTTAATGTAAATTTATATAACAATTTAGAAAAGTCGCATACATTTTATATTGTTGTAAATATATCCTATCAAATAGTTTATGCTGGAATATTTTGATATCATAATGTAAAACTCAATCCTAAATTAAAAAGAAATAATCTGTAAATAACATCTTTCTTCAAACACCTCTCAATCCCTTCTCTAACCCACATCCAACACAACCTTATCTCCACCACTATGCAGAACCCTCATAACCTTAAAATGAATTTTTTATATTAATTATTAAATAAATGAACAATTATTTTAATGTAAAATTATCTATCCATTTCGACAAGTTGCATACATTTTATATAAGTGTTAATAAACCTAATCCATTCCTTAATGCTTATATTATTATGAAAAATTCAATCCTCAAATTAAAAAAAATAATAATAATAATATCTTTCCACCGTCTTATCTACCCCTCGCCCACTCCCATCTTATCTCCACCACTATGCAGAAACCCCCCGTATCTACCCTGTCCACCCCCATTCCCTGTTATCACCACCAGAACTTTATCTCCACCACCACTATGTTGAACTCCCATTTATATACTACTAATATGTTCTAATATTTTTTTAATTAAAAGTTTCTTTCATTTATATATATTAATTTTATGGTTTTATAAATTTTAGTATTCCGAGATAGGAAGAGTCATCGTTCTTCCAGTTTCACATATACTTTATATTTTATCAATAAATCTAAATTAAAATGGTTTAATAAACGCATTAGTTTTGTTTACCTTTTATTTGATTTTTCCGAACCATTTCTGGGTTTAGATCTAATTTTGTCGTTTCTTTTTCTGCTTAAAATTTTCTGATTTATTTTGTAGGTGGGCAATTGTTATAATGTCCATTTTGGTTTAAGGCTGGGTCACATTTACACATTTATTACTTTTTTTTAGTTTGATATTTATATTATATAATTTATTCTTCTGTAATTTTTCTGGTTCTATATATATTTAATTCTGTCCTTTCTTTTTCTGCTTACATAAATTAATAAACTTGGAGCAGCCTTAAAATGAAATAGTAATTATAACATTAAAACAAACATCTAAGCAATCAAAAGTAACAACTGAAAACCATTAAAATGTTTATATATATATATATATATATATATAAACCCGCTTAAATTTCAATTAATGTAGAAATATTAGCTTAGCTGGAAGAGTGATAATACCAAAGTAGTAATTATAACATAAAACAAACATTTATAAAATCACACATTAACTTCTGAAAAACATAAAAATGTAGCATAAAAAGTATTTGCCGTGCAGTTTCTTACAACTTTTATAACTAACCATGGAATATTCAGATATACTTCAGTTATTATAAAATAATACATATTTATAAAATGTCGTCTTATTATTGATTGACTTTCAAGTATCTTACTTTCTAATTATGTTTAGGTTGCATATTTTTCATTGTTTTCAATATAATTGGCAAATACAATTATTTAAAGTGTAGTCAATAAGAATGTCCTAAGTATGTATTTATGTAATATGCTAGAATCAGTACGAAACATCCAATAACATAAATGGTTATTCAAATCTTTCCTAGTTGCTTAGTAGATTGAGAAACGAGTGTTAAAATGAAATTGAAAATCCACTTCTTACAGTTTATGCTGTAGTCATTGAACTATAACTAGATTCTTGTACAGAATTAAAGAACAAATGAACGGAATCTTGCATAGGGGAAAGAAGCACTTTAGTCATTTTGCCATCCAATATTCTGAATACACATGGTTAGGGGCATATCCACCTGACCGGAATGTCAGCAAGTACACCTCAGCACCTATGGTTACAAAAACTGAAATAAGCATAGTGAGCCTTCCCTCTTATAGGTTGTTGCGCCAATGAGAGTTTAGTTTTGGTGCATATTGCTATTTTTTCTACAATATTTTTTCTTTAAAATTTGTTCACCAACAGCATACGCATTAAGGTATCCGACTACCCTAAAATCATGATATTTTTTTTAAAAAAAAATTGAGAATTTTTTATGTTTTCATTGTGTGTTTTATTTTCCATTCACTTGAGCAAAAACTCTACAAATGTTTAGTTACAGTGGATGTCATAACTTTATATAAGATGTTAAACTTTTAAATGCGTTTTAGTTATTGTGTTTTTTTCAAAAAGTTCAAAAGGGGACAGCGATGGCTTAAACATTTTTTAAAATAATTTGCTTAAATGTTATGTATATGTTCTGTATAACAGTAAAAGTTTTTTAACTTCGATATTTATCAATCACTGTTCTGTTACAAAATTGGATAAAAAGGGATAATTTTCTTTTTTTTTGTTTTTTTGCTTATCTTATTGTCACTTAAACTAAAGTAGAAAGCATTTCAAAGTGTAGTATTTCAAATATCTTTTTAACCAAGCAATATCCACAACATATTAATAAACCACGATTTCCTATTTCGTGTTGAAACTCCATGGGAATTAAATCTCAAAGCTTCATCATCATCAGAGTGTTTCGGATTCATTTCATTAAGGTGAACTGTGCTTCTCTTATTTACCACGAATCAACTCTATCCTGAAATGAAGGGGGTTTTTTATGTGAAGCTTTTCTGCTGATTACAAACATTCCGTTGGAATTCATTTAGTATTATTTATAGAACAAACCTGTATCACTGAGTTTAACCCTTTATCTACCATATTATGATTTACTGCAATTTTTTCATGTGTTTTTTCTTCAATTTACCACATCGAAAATTAAGATACATGAACAAGATACTCAATTTTGAAAAATTTAATCCGCTAGAGCTAATTAAAGAAACTGGTACTTTAAAGTACAGTCAGTCCACAAAGGTCTCAAATATTTTCATAATACGAAAAGACCAAATGACTTTTTAAAGCAGTTTCAACTCTTAAAAATGCTAAATAACCAGAGAACACTAATATTTTTCAGGACAAAATATTTAATTTAAAAAATAACTCAATATTTTAAAGTTTATTTATTTTTTTACACATAAAAGCGCAGCTTTTACACATAACCTTAATTTGATGATACTCAAAAAAGCAGTTTTTCTTTCCATTAATACACAAATATTAGTTACACGCTGTGCATTTTGAGTGAGATTTCGATTGAATGTTTTTAAATCCTTGCCTCCTGGAATAGGAAATGCTGTATTTTCTTAACTTGAACTACAGAACTTTGAGTTTTGTTCAATCTCTTGATCGTTATCTAAAGAATCTAACAAAAATTCCATCAGACTTTTTGCTGGGACTTCTTCATCAGAAAAAATTATTTGTTAGTACATCGCTGATTTCAGATGGTATGTTGTGTAATAAATCCAAAGCCTAATACAGACTTCTTTCCAGACATTCTAAGAAAAAGATAAATAATAATAATAGCAACTTGAGAGTCTCCTATTATGGTTAAATCTCAATGTCACTTAAAGAAATTAAAATATTGTTAGTTTTTGAAATATAATTAAATATTCCATTCAATGGTGTAGCGGGGAAAAAACAAGCTCAGATTCAAGAGTTGAAAGTTTTTTGAAAACGTTTAAATAAAACTATACAAAAGAAAAATAAATAAGTTCAGCTAAAAAGAAATGCCAAAAATGTATAAGTCTACTGCACTATAGTGAAGACTACAATAAAACAAAATACAACAATAAACCACACGGACGGGAAAAAACTAAATTCTGCTCCAACACCCAGTGTCCTGTAGGTACTAATAAATACCACAAAGATTCAATTAAGAAGTTAATTATATAACACGGTTTACTTAAAATAAATTGTAAAATCGTTTTCTAAACGTTCTGCTACAAAATTATTTATCTTCGTATCTAAAATATCCTTTATCTTATATCTTGGTGCTGCCATATATCTTGGAGGAGTGTATTTAAAAGAAATATTCCTGCCTAGTGTCGTCAGGGTATTCGTAAAAATGGTTATTTTATGTAATTTTAAAGTAATTGGTACTTACTAGTACCGTCGGTAGATAAAGGTTTAAACTGAAATCATATATATATATATATATATATATATGTATGTATTTATATATATACATATATTTGAATATTGGTTATATGTCTGAAACTTATACTGGATGATTCACAAAACGTTTATGTACAAAATAATAATGTTACTAAGTTAAGCTAAATAAAGCCAGGTTTTTTGGTATTAAATTGGGGCAGTTTAGGAAGTTTTGCTTCTTGTTGTACGAATATAAAATACTAAAATATAGTACTACAATATGTTTACTATAATGTGTTTTGGTACTGGAAAAATTCAGTTTTATCACAATACTTGAATTTCTCATACTTGAGTTTGAAAGCCTAATTACAGTCTCAGCTGAGAATTGATTTTCCGATTCATATTTTTCAGTAGTATTCTATCTCTTCGAAATATTGTTTCTCATAGTAACCTGAGATCGTTTTGAAATGGTATTTTCTCAACTAGAAAAATTAGTATAACTTCTAAATTATATAAAACGTTTTTTGAAGCAAAAATTGGTCTTGAAATCAATATTAATTGATTAACTAAGAGAACTCAAGAAACTCAAAACATAATCAAGTAGAAGTTATTTTAGTAATAGAAATTGGAATTAATAAAATTTCACAATAAACGAGTTGATTTTATTCAAAATTCATTTTAATTAACTCAATTTAAATGTGGAAAAATGTTTTAAAATGAAACCTAAATGAAAACCAAAGCTCAAAAAAAAAAAAAAAAAACTTCAAATATCTAAAAACCCTAATTTGTTATCTGACCTGAAATTTGATGCAAGGTTCCCAATGATATGGGCCTCAGGAAAATCAGTTATTTTGAAATTTGTAGGGTACTGTGTGGAGCAAAACACACACAAAGTTTAAAAGTTTAAAAAAAAATAACTCCCTGTTGAATTTTAAATATGTTAGCTTCAGTTCATTGTTGCATAGAGTAGCTTTTTTCTGTATTCAACAACTCATCCAAATACATATCTAATTATATTCATCTATTATTTAAAGTCCATTATTTATATCAGTGTTTCACAAACTTTCAATATTTGCGACCCACTTTTCAATCATAATTTTCATCGCGCTCTCTCTATATAATAGTAATAATATGTTGAATGTAATAATAATGTACTTTGATACGAATTTAGTTATAAAACCTACAAATATTCAAGATTAGTATTAAATATAATTTTGTTAAGGACAAGCCAATGGAAGTGTCTAGTAATTGGTAAAATTGTTCTTAATATAGTATTGTTAAATTAATTATCATATACATTGTGCAATATTGATATCTTTATAAGTAGATTATATCAATGTAAATGTGTATTTAATTATTTCTTACAGAATAATGTATTTTGTTTGGCTTCTGTTTAGTAAATTTGTAACTTTTTCAATCGTTTGTTTCCCACTTTTCGATGTGCTCGGGCCCCCACATAGGGTCTTAATGCATCCCTATGGAGGCGGGTCCCACAGTTTGAGAGATGCTGATTTATACTATTGGAATCCTATAGATATTTCCCATAGGGTCTGTTTTTTATACCATAGCTTCAGTCACGCAACAGTGTAGATATCACAATGCATTCATTAAGAATATCTGTACCGTGATATCTCTATCTATATAAATCGCTTTGATTCGGAGGATTATTAATCTTCCAGATTTCTTTTAGGCGTGGGAGATACTCTTACAACTGAGCAGAATGAATTCATCGAAACAATAGGTTTTTCGCATGAATCAACTCTCGACTAATTGTAATTTCACTTCAATAACAAAATATGAATTTTATGGAAAGCATTAGTGTTTACATTTCTCACATTACATTTTTTCATTAGTTAAATTATGGATTCTCTAACCTTTCTTCTTTTCTATGGAGTTATTGAAAGGGAATACAGAGTACGCTTCAATAATTTAATTACTTAGTTTCTTTTGAGAGTTGCAGACTGCGATGCAATCCAGGCATAATTAATTTGTTTTCGAGTTATTGAGATAGATCTTACCGAATTAAAAATAAGCAAATTCTGTGAAAGAATCCAGTGGTGCTTGATTTTTAATATATGTAGAGGATATTATTATTAAAGGTGATTATATATTATACATTGGAATATCATGGTTAGGATATCAATATTTTTCATTGACTGTTTACTTGGTAAGACGGTTCTTTGAAAAGCATACAATGTTTCGAATATAATATAGTCCTTTCTGTATAATAATTTTTACAGTATTGTGGTTATAGTTTTATGATTTTTAAATAAGTTACAAAAGAAGGTAAATAGGTTTTGCGTTTTAATTAAAGTTCATCTTTTCTCATTTTAAAAGGAAAATGGTTATTGTAACCGACTACGTTTTTGACAGTGATTTTGTAAAAGCATCTATAAATGAATATTTTGGGGGATATTTAGCATTACCTGAATTGCAATCGATGTAAAAAACTGATCCAAGAATATTATTAACTTAACTCAGTGGCGAACAGCCCATGAGTGCCAATGCTTACTAGGCCCCTATCCGTAAAAGTGACCTTGGGCCCTGAGGTGCATGAGCAGATGTTCCAGTTAAGAATTGTCCGTCTGAAGCAGAACACCAGTGTTAAGTTCCCAAGCAAGCTTGATAGTCATTTATCAACCCACTGAAGGGATGAAAGGCTGAGTTGACCTTGCCCAAACCGGGGTTTGAACCTCAGACCTGTGGTGTGGAAGCGTGATAAACTACCAATCAATGAACTTCAAGGATATTATTAGAATACAAAGAAAAAAAAATAATACAATTTGTTGGTAAAAAATTAAGAAAGAATTACATTTCTTACAAGATAATATTTCATTGTGAAAACTATTTCGATAATAATATTTTGCCTCAAAATAAATTATACTTTTAATTAATATGTTACTTTTTCCTTTCTGGTTTTTAAATTGGAACAGTTTGCAAATAAACATGTAACGTGTATTTTATTGTTTTTAATATATCAGAATGTATTTCGTTTTGTCTTCGGTAACTTAATAATTTTTAAGCTATAAGGAATCATAGCTATAAGTCTTATAAGATTCTGCTATTTCTCCAATACATCTATTTTTTTCAATTCCAACTAAAAGTTCTCTCTCTCTCTCTCTCTGTATATATATATATATATATATATATGTAGGAATGGATGTGCACATATCGTATATCCCTCCTATATTCCTTAATGACGTAATGCCAAGAGAGCGCCACCTATCTGACAAGGCGGTTCGAGGATAACGAGTAAACCAGACTCGAAAAGAACGATTGCGCGGGAGACGACCGAGAGAGGCGACGGCGATGAGACGATGACGAGGGCGCAGGAACGAAACACCTCGTGGAATTCAACGATCTAATGATGTTTTGATTACGTTTTACTAACTTTTAGCCCTCCCTTGTAAATACTTCCCCTTAATAAATGTATATTTAACTCAATCTAGCCGTTGTCACTCTCTATATGGGGGCTAGGCCTTTCCCTAAACTTAAAATCCCCTAGAAAACCGAAGAAAAAAAAAAGATAAAGGACGATGACGATGCAAGAAAAACGAATCTGTTCATTGTGTATTTGACGATTTTCTTCAATTTTAAGTGCATTTTTATTCTTCAATGTGTGTTTGACGATTTTCTTCCATTTCAAGTGCATTTATTCTACAACGTGTTCTTCAATGTGTGTTAGACGATTTTCTTCCATTTCAAGTGCATTTATTCTTAAAAGTTTTTTTATGATTGGCCGCTTTCACTCAATTTCAAGTGTTGTGTGAAAATTCATGATTGTGAAGATATTTATTCGATAATTTTGCCGACATCAAGATTTTCTTCAACACTATTATACATTTATGAAAGTAATATTCAACAAGCAAGACGTTGTGTGCAAAAGTTTACCGTGAGTTTTTATTTCCATTGTTTTTTACAAACTCTCAGTGATTGTGAAAATATATCTTGAAACTGCTAATGTGACTGTGATACGATATTTTTTTTTAACTTGTACAACTGCTACTAAGTGACATTTTATTCTAGACTTTAATCCTTTCATAGCGTATTAATTTTTTTTCTATGTTGAAATATTTTAATCATATATCATTTTAAGTGATCTGCAAATATTTGTATAATTTACGTATTTTGGTTCAATTTAAGTGATTTATTATGTCTTACTTAACACTGAATGATATCCCAGTTTTTGCGCAAGCTTTGAAATTTGGCAATACCCAAAATGTAAAATTATTGTATTCTGTTATTTTTAACGATCACCCATTCAGTAGGACCTCTAGAGAACAATTGCGAAAATTTACGGGTTTCGCACACGATTTTGATATTGAAGACTACTCCGCCGTTATTTTTAAAAAATTAAACCTACCCGATTTAATCTGTTTAGCTAATTTTTTACAACTAGAAACAAATGGAACTGCCGAAGAACTTTGTAATAATATTTTGCTTTCACTAGCTGATTTATCCGCTTTTCATAATAAATTAAATACAAGAGGTGTAGAAGAATGCCCCCCGCGGGATGCAGAAAATTCCTTTGCTTCCCCCCACTTTCTACAGACAGGAAATCGGCTGACGCATTTAACCAAATTAATGAGTCAGCTGTTACTACTATTTCGAAAAACGATTTATCGTGGCTTTTTGTTAAAGATTTACTTCTAACTCTTCGTTCTTTCAGTGCAGATGACTCATACTCAGTTGAACATTTTTTTTTCTGATGTGGAGGAAAATTTAACGTTTTGCCCAATAACCGAACAAAAAAAAATATTTTTATAAAACGGCTTTGGCAGGAACTGCAAAATTATTTATTCAATCTCAGCGTGGTATAAACTCTTACAGTTTTATGAAAACACTACTTATTCAGGAATTTGGAAAAAAATTAAATCAAGCTCAATTGCATAGGGAATTACAAAATAGAAAAATGCGATCTAATGAAACGGTATTCCAATATTTAGTCGCTATTCGGGAATTAGCGAATCGAGGTCAAAGGTTTCTCGACGAAACTTCAATTATGGAATATTGTATTAATGGAATCCCCGATTCTCCTTCAAATAAGCTAATATTATATGGATGTACAACAATTCAGGAATTTAAAGAAAAATTAGGAATTTATATATGACAAAATATTTCAAAATAAAAGCAAAAATCGCTCTTATGATACGTCGTGTAATCCAAACTTTAGTAGCCAACGCAGTGTTGTTGAAAGTACACTTCAGAAACATCGATATGATAGATATCCAAAATTCAATGCACCAAAGCCTAATTCAAAATTTGAGAATAAAAATTTCAGAGATAGGAATCACGTAACTTGTTTTAATTGTTCGGGATCCGGTCATATTTCTAAATTTTGCCCAGATAAACATCGTGGTCCAAAGTGTATATTATGCGAAAATTTTGGCCATAAATCTGATGCTTGTCCTCAAAAAAATATCCCTTCTAATAATGTTGATGAAATTACCTCATTAACTACTATGTGTAAAGAAATTAAAATTTTATCTAAAAAAATATTATCTTTAGTTGATACCGGAAGTCAAGTAACCTTAATGAAAGAAAGTGTATGGAATCAATTAGGCTCCCCTTCTTTAATAAATAGTGGTAATATACTAAATGGTTTTGGCCTTTCAAAAACTCATGTAATTGGTTCATTCAACTCAACTGTTTCAATTGACAACCAATAATTTCCTGTTAAAATTAATGTTGTCCCCAACCACTCAATGAACTTTGATATTATTATTGGTTGTAATCTAATTAAACAAGCTAATTTGACTATCACCCTTGATAGTGTTATGTTTTCTAAGCCACAAATCGAAGTATCTGACGCTTCTCCACAACTATTTGTTTTCGCAATTACTGACGACATTCCTAAATTTGATATTGGCCCTGAAATTCCAAAACAAACTCGTAATGATGTTGAGGCATTACTGAGATGCTATAGGCCGAATAAAATTAAAACGACGGATATTGAGTTAAGAATTACCGTGACGGACGATAAACCAATTTATCATTTTCAAAGACGGTTACCTTTTGCTGAACGTGATATAGTAGATAAACAAATAGATGAATGGACACAAAATGGTGTTATTGAACCATGTTCATCTGCTTATGCTAGCCAAGTCCTAGTAGTCCGCAAAAAAGACGGCAGTCCACGAGTCTGCATTGATTTTCGAAAATTAAATCGTGTGTTATATATATATATAGTTAAGGATCACTATCCTCTGCCCCTCATTGAGGATATATTTTAGATAAACTTCAGGATACTAGAGTTTTCAGTACCATTGATTTACGTAATGGTTTTTTCCATGTGCCTGTTAACAAACAGAGTCGCCCATATACCTCCTTTGTAACACAAAATGGTCAATTTCAGTTCCTTAAAATGCTTTTCGGACTCTCTACATGCCCTTCAACGTTTTATCAATACAGTTTTTCGTGATTTAGTTGTTCAAGGAATTGTTCTCCCTTACATGAATGATATAATTATCCTTGCTAAAAAGGAATCTGAGGCTATTGATAGACTCAAAAAAGTTCTTCAAGTGTCCAGTGATTACGGATTGGAAATAAATTTTGATAAATTTCAATTTCTGCATAGGAAAATTGAATTTTTAGGCCATATTATTGAAAATAATAAACTTTTTCCTTCCCTTTCTAAAACTAAATCAGTTGTCAATTACCCCGAACCAAAAACAACTAAAGAAGTTCAACGTTTTTTAGGTCTCACTGGATATTTTCGAAATTTATCCCTGCTTATTCTGTAATTGCTAAGCCACTTAGTGTTCTTTTACGTAAAGATACTCCTTTCAATTTTGATGTAAAACAAAAAGCTTCCTTTGACGAGTTAAAACGTTTGCTCTGTCAGAAACCTGTCTTAGGTATATATCGACAAAATTGTGAAACTGAAATACATACTGATGCATCAATGGACTTGCTGCTGTTTTATTACAAAGATCCCCCGATGATAATTCCTTACATTTTATATATTACATGTCTAGAAAAATGTCCGAAACGGAGAGAAAATATACCAGCTACGAACTGGAAGTTTTAGCAATCATAGAAGCTCTCAAAAAATTTAAAGTGTACATTTTAGGAATGCCTTTCAAAATAATTACTGATTGTAATGCATTTACCAAAACTATGAGTAAGAAAGATCTAAACACACTAATCGCGCGTTGGGCCCTGAATTTACAAGATTATGATTACACCATTTTACATCGCTCTGGCTCACAAATGGCCCATGTCGACGCTTTAAGTAGAATACAGGTTTTAACAAATCAGTTTACTGATTCTATTGTGCATAGAATAAAAAAGAATCTCAAGAGCTGGACCCACACATTCTTTCCATAAAAGCTCTTCTTCAAAATGGTCCATATGATAACTACTGTATTAAAAATAATGTGTTATAAATTTATTGACGGTGCCGAAGTCCTTGTTCTCGACGAGATACAGCATCACTTTATCAAAAATGCTCACGACAAAGGACATTTTTCCGTTAAAAGAACTCTAGAACATATAAAAAATAAATATTTTATACCACAACTTCAATCCAAAATTGAAAAATATATTTCTAATTGTGTAACATGTATATTGAAAAATAAAAAGTCTGGTAAACAAGAAGGATTTCTCCATCCTCTTGTCAAAGATGATATACCACTAAATACATACCATATCGATCATCTTGGTCCTTTAGCAACTTCAAGTAAAAACTACAAATTCATTTTAGCTGTCATTGAATCTTTCACTAAATTTGTTTGGTTATACCCCACAAAAACTACATCTACTTCTGAGGTAATAAAAAAATTAGACATTCAAAAAACTACATTTGGAAATCCTCGTTTTCTTATCACTGATCGTGGAACTACTTTCACTTCTGACGAATTCCACACTTATTGTTCGGAACAAAAAATTACACTTCATCATATTACTACAGGTTTGCTACGTGCTAATGGTCAAGTAGAACGCATTAATCGAACAATTATTCCTGTCTTATCTAAGATGTCAGAAGACGATCCCACGAAATGGTTTAAACATGTTCCTTCACTACAAGAAGTCTTAAACTCAACATTCCAACGAAGCATTAACACCACTCCTTTTGAATTACTCTTTGGAACACAAATCAATAACAAGACTGATTTGCGTATTTAACAATTAATCGACGAACAACTACAAATCGAATTTAATGAAAACAGAGAACTCCTACGTAAAGCGGCAAAAACGCAAATAATTAAAGTGCAAAATGAAAACAAAAAGTCTTATAATCTTCGACGAAAATCTCCTTATTTATACAGTGTTAAGGACTTAGTTGCTATTAAAAAAACGCAACAAGGACCTGGACAAAAACTCTGATATAAATTTATCGGTCCATATAAAATAACACAAGTAAAACCTAACGATACCTACAACGTCGAAAAATGTGGAAATTTTGATGGCCCAACCAAAACGAGTACTTGTGCCGAATACTTGAAACCATGGCCAAACAAATGAATGTTACATTACGAACGAAAACTTTTACTTCAACATTTTTTTTTGACATTATCACCATACTCAAGATTGCTTTGTATTGTTTGTCTTCTTTCCATCTGTATACCTATTTTTTTTATTCTTTATTAATAGTTTTGATTTTCTGATACATATTTGTCTGTTTTAATAATTGTTTTATTTGTAAGTTTATTTCCTCTAGCTTTTCAGTTTTATTTCATGAAATTTTGAAATACACTGTATTTTACATGCGAGGACGCATGCTTGGTCATGATGGCCGATGTAGGAATGGATGTGCACATATCGTATCCCTCCTATATTCCTTAATGACGTAATACCAAGAGAGCGCCACCTATCTGACAAGGCGGTTCGAGGATAACGAGTAAACCAGACTCGAATAGAACGATTGCGCGGGAGACGACCGAGAGAGGCGACGGCGATGAGACGATGATGAGGGCGCAGGAACGAAACGCCTCGTGGAATCCAACGATCTAATGATGTTTTGTGTGTGATTACTTTTTACTAACTTTTAGCCCTCCCTTATATATAATTCCCCTTAATAAATGTATATTTAACTCAATCTAGCCGTTGTCACTCTCTCTCTTTCTCTCTCTCTCTCTCTCTATATATATATTGTGTTCAAATTTTCAATCGTTAATAAAATACTTTCCATTCATCCATTCACGTTCAAATACATTTTTTAAACTTGTAGGAGATGAAACTTAATGCTAATGTTTCTTACAATATTAATTAATTAATTAAATTAAAAAATGAATAAGTAGTAACAAACAAAAACACAATAGTCCAACACCATATACAGAAAAGAAAGTAATTTGTTTTGTCGCTGTAGCGCAATGGTTAGCGCGTTAGACTAATAATGAAACAGTCGTAAGTTCGAATCTCACCAGGGATGGCCCATTTTCTGAGAATGAGATTTTTTCTTACTATACTATGTTATTAGAATAATCGAATTTAATGAATGAAGAAATGGTAACAAACAAAAAATAGTCCATCATTTTATACAGAAAGCAAAATGGAAAGTTGTAAGGAAAATCAATTTCTATTCTGTCACTTAATACTGTGATTCTTATATTTGTATTTATATTAATTGTTTATGTTTAATAAAATTAACTAAAATAAAAAAATATTTCTTAATTGTTTTGAGTTTTTTTAATTGCTTGGTCATTTATTGAAGTATCGGCAATCGTTCCTTACGATTTGCTGTCGTACAAGCACGTGTTCGCTACGAAGCTAATATGCGCTGTATTATGCTTAGTTAGAAAAAATAATTTCAATACAATACGCTCACTGTTCGAGGAATTTAATTTATGTAATGATTCGAAGAAACTTTTCACGGAAATTTATATTCAAGATGAAAATCAATCCTAAAATAATTTAATGAATCACTGTAGCGAGTGATCATGTTACCCAATATTTCTCAGATGAAGAGGATACATATATATATTCCAATAAAGTCCAATCGAGCGAAAAAAACACAATATTTTTCCGCTTTAAAAGAAACTGATTTTGAAAGTTAAGTTTTCGTATTGTGTGGAAGATAGGTGAGTGGTAATTATATAAGTTTCGCCTTTGACAACGTATCATGGTTCAAAAGGACGGGACCCATGTGTAATTGTACTGGAAATTTAATTCTAAGCAAAAACAAGAAGAAAACAGTGGGTTTTGAACTGCATTCAAAAAATTACGATTTGTTAAATTGCCTCCTTCCAGGACTCTTACAGACTGTATGAAGATATGTGTAGATAATTTGGATTAAAGAGACCTTTGATAAATAGCGACTCAAATCATTTGTTGAAGAAACTCTATTTTATTGAAGCATGGAAACGTAAGACTCAAACCTGGAGCAAAAAGCTATTTACATTAATTTTAGTACTCTTTGACTGTCATTTTAATGTAAGGCAATAAGTATTAAGACGAATAAGTATATAAACGATACTTACTTACTGTCCTTCGAAACAGTCGCCTACCATAACTATGCACCGCTCAGATCTGCTATACATTTCCTGTAAACTTTGCAAGAAATCATCTTTCGGGATCTAGTTCCAAGGCCTCGCGTCACATTTCAAAGGATATGTTAGGAATATCGTCAATATCGATAACACACACATTCTTTTCATCACTAAATTCTGGGTAACGATTCGTCGCAAAGATTTACGATTAATCTGCAGTTCATCAGTTATCATGCGCACAGATAACTGACGATCTCATTAGTGATTAATTTCCTCACTTTCTCAAAGTTTTCATCACAGACGTAGGTTGTCAGTCTTCAATTACAGAGATTGTCAGAAACTTATTATCTGCTTTTCAAAAACGGGCGAACCACTCGTACACACATTTCATGGACCGTGCTTGATCTTCATAAACTCGTACCAGCATCGCAAACGTTTCAATTTGGTGTCTTGCCAAGCTTGAAACAAAGCATTGAATTCATCGTTTGCTGGATCATTTTCCTGATCTCAGTTAAGAACCAACGCACTAAAGAAACACTTTAGAAAACAAGTCTTAGACGGAACACAAATGAGTCTCAACTGAGAAACGGTGGGGCAGATGGTCAACACCTGCAGCTACGCATGTATAGCGTTTTGGTTTGCCAGTGTTGCCGGATCGACCGTTCTGAATTCATTCACCTAACTTTATTGTCAGAGATAGTTGATAATTGTGACTTGTCTTGGATTCGTAGATAGAAAGTACGTCATACTAGATACTTCTATTTTGGAATCCTCAAAACTATAAAACCATAACTCGGAAATATTAATCATACTATATTTGAATTATTATTGAATTCTTTCAGAGATACGTACTTGGCACGGCATTGATTTCATGACAGTTTAGGTGATTTCTTTGAATATTTTTATTTTTTGAAAATTTGTTCTTTCCATTTCGTTCAAAATAGAATAATTTGGTTATTTTGTCAATTGATAGAAAAATTAAAAAGGGTACAGATCGAATACAAGTTTAGAAATTTTTGCTTTGACAAAATATAACAGACATAAATATAGCATTGTAAAATAAATGTGGATTTTGAAAAGGAATTCTTTCGAAAATTATTTAACAGCTAATAAATGTAAATAAGTTTTTTTGTCATCAAAATACTCTTTGGTATGCTTGTGAATTTTTTTTGAACAAAAAATAAGAATTGTATAACTATCAGTTTAAAGAACATTAAATTTAACATCCAATTAACATGTTTGCACTTGTTTTTCTATTCTATAACTACTGACAAAAATTTTAACATTTTATGGAAATAAGTTAATACTTGATATATAATATAACATTTTTTTTGTTAAAATCTTTATATTGAACAGATTTCAGAAATTTGACTCATATTTATTCATATTTTATCAAGTAGCAAAATGATGGAAACAAAACTTAGTTCGATAAAAAATTCAAGTTTTAATGAAGTTAAAGTCAAGATCCACAGGCGAATTCCCTGCGAATTAGGTACATCATATTGAAAATATCTTAAAATTTATGTTTATTCATTTTAAAAATCCTTATATATACTTTAAATATATAGTTCAATTAACTACCAACAGAATTATCTATAAAATATTTGTTTAAAATACTATTTTTATTTTGAAATTTGAAACTTCATCTTTTTTTAAAAAAGTGTTTTGTAACATTTATCTTGCTCAAATCCTACATATAAACACCTTGGTTTAATTTTGGAGAAAGAAGAACTTTTTTAAATTTAAATGTTAAATATTGAGAAGAATTATAATGTGAACTTTGTTAAAAATTGAAGGAATGATATATTCTCAGGTTTTAATAAAGAGAAGGAAAATGTATAGCCATATTTAATAACATCAAATTGTTATTTGAAATATTTTTGATAGTTGTGTTACCCTACCGATAATACACAGCTCAAAATTTTGTTTTCAAATAAACGACCCCTTTAGTGGAAATTATTAAACATATCTTGTTATATTTAATACTAGCTAGTACATCCGTTCTTCTCAGGGTGAATTGAAAAACTGAACGATACAGGTTGAAGGATAAATAAGTTTTTAATGATTTAATTTTACGTGAATTGCAAATTAAACAAAAAAAACTTTTTTCATATCTCAGCTGAAGAAAAAGAAACATGTTTATTAAATTTTAAGTCTGTAAATCTAATAAATGATAAAAAGATTTTTTTTATTTATAACTTATTTATACTCTCTTGAGGGTCGATTTTTGAAAACACCTTCCTAAGCTGTCTCTGCTCAGCAAAAAGTAACACATTGTTACAAATTTTGTGTAGCTTAGAATATTTTTGTGCAAAAGTATTTGTTTTGAATTTTTTTTTTGGAAAATTGCGACTAAACTAATTCTTAATGTTCCAATTCATTTAAGTTTACAAATCGACGAAGATCTTTCAACAGAAGCAGAATACAGTTTTCACACACACAGCAAAAAAATAAAAAAACATATATATTTAATAATAACTGTAATTCCTTAGCTTAACCTGACATAAAATTATTAACCCCTTAACTACCGAGGAAAAGGTACGGAATTTATCCCCAGTGCCACCATTTTTCCTACAAATGCGCGTTGCTACGCTGTTTATTGGACGAAAAGAAAAGACGCGTTTTTCCACCGAGAAATTGTTTATTTTCACTTTAAAAAAGAAAGAAAAGAAAAGGATAAAATGTATAGTAAAATGAAAATAAAAATATTTAATCTCTACAGTTAGAATATAATAAAAAAATAAATTATAACTTTTTAAATATGTTCTGTGTGATAAATAAATTTTAAAACATGGTTGAGGAAATAAACCTGTACCACATCCAGTGCATTTAACAAAAGAGAAAAAGACAGCAAACGAAGAATAGAAAAAGAGAACACTCAAACGAAAAAACAAGAAAAAGCTATGAATTCCATCGTTCCTGGAATATATCCCCTTTCAAATCCCTTCCCTACCTCTTCTCCGAAGTAAGTAAATTCTTTAGAAGCAGTGTCAATGTCCTGTTATTGCATTCAAAAGCCGTGGGACTTGTTTTAAACAGACCAGCACAATACGAAAAACCTTCCATTGGAAGGACGATTGTACATGTCCGGGGCACTAAAGATACCAGCTCTGAAGGACGTGTATACATGCCTGGGGCACTTGATGAAGGAAATATAATACTTATAAAAATGAACAATGATGAAAAAGTATTTGTTTATCTTTAATATTTTTTTAAATATTTGTTACACTTATGCAAGCAAAAGCAATTATTGTATATATTAATCATAATAGGTACAATTACAATTGATTTGTTTTATTACTAAAAAAAACATGTCATAACAATGTTTTCGCACTTCAAAAATATTCCGTTTCAGAATCACTTAAGGAATATAAGGATGTGATGCAAAAGAAATTACAATTATTTTTTGTTTAAAGATTATTATTTTTAATTTAAATTAACTTTTTCATCTCAATCAGTGACGTAATTATTGTTACTTGTATTATAAAATAAATTCAGATTAAGCACTTTGAAAGTATAATTACTATCTTAAAATAATTTAAAAACAATTTGATAGTCAAAGAAGGGAAAGTAAAATTTACGTAATTTCAGAATGTCATCCGAGAATTCAAAATACTTCTAGAATAATAATACATTCCCTATATGCAGCTGTAAGATTTACGTGCAGAGACTGAACAAGGAGATTTGAAAATATAGTTTTTCAGAGTAATTATCAAACGAAATAGTATTTAGGTTTTTTTTTTTAAATTCTGTTCCCTGATATGCATAAATATGCCTAAGACCAACTTGGGCTCTGCGCAAAAGTTCTAAATATATACACCGAAGAAATATTATTATATAGAAGAATTTTTCGTAGAATTATAATGTTTTGAGAAAATAAGTCATTATTTCCTCATTTTTTATCAAATATATGCATTTAAATAATTTTTCCTTTTTCAAATAATATTCTTCAAAAAATGTTAATTTTACTAAAAATTTTATAATTTACAATTGACAGCAAAAGTAAAAAAAAAATATTTACTCTCTCTGATTTATACGCTCTTTCAAAATCAAATTTCCGAACGTAGGCTCAATCACCGTAATGAATTTCAGCTTGATGGATCGATTGGTTGTTTGTTGATTGATTGCTCCCATTTTAAAGATAACTCATTGTCTGTAGTGTATAGAAACATCAATCGAATTAAATGTGTGAGTTATTCCTCATTATTATACATTACATTAAGCATCAGAAATAATATATTTTTAAATCGTTTTACACAAACAGAAAGCACCATTCAAACCTTATTCTTTTAGAAAAGCTTTCTTAAGCGGAATCAAGTGTGTTTCTCCAACCGAATGAAGAAATATAACTATTAGAGAGGCTTCCATCTTCTAAAGTCCATTTGGAAGGGATCGAATGGATACGTGTTTCTGTACCATTAAGTGTAATCGAAGCTTTATTCGGCAGATCGATGACGATTCTAAAGGCACAAAACAGGAGTTTGAACTCTCACAAAGGCATATCAAATATTCAGGTTCCAACAGACAAGAAGGCAAGAAACAACTTTAGAAAAGGAACTGTAAGACTACACGTAGAGCAGAGGAAAGAGGAAAGAAAGACTCTCCCACCATTTAACTTCATCTCCTTTTATTGAACATCGCTCATTTGCTCGTTTTACTTTCACCGCAGAGATTAATGATGGTAGGTAACGATGAAGATAATTTCATCGAGAAAACAGACATGATAGAGCAAGACGTGACTGGGAGGTAATTTTGATGTAAAACCAATTGAGGAAGGAACACCTTAAAGTTAAACGCGAGGCGCTTCAGCAAAATATTGCCAATGCAAAAGAATCTTAACCTGTGACACACACGACTAAATTACTCAAAGCTATGTGAGATTAAGGCGTCTCACAAGTTTAGACCATTGCTGATGTTTAAATAATTCTTCAAATACTTACAGTAACATAATGAAATGATTAACATTTTTAAGATGAAATATATTTAGAAATAAAGCTGTTTTTTGCCTTAATATATATTCCATGAATATTTGATTTTAATTCCTTATGTTGCAAAGAGGACTCGGTACACTTTGAAGAATTTTTTTTTTTATTTATGTGCTTAAAAATTATATTTTAGTACTTCACATAATGTTTCTATTGAAAAAATGATACGAGGTGAAAATTTTCACATATTATTCACACAATTTAAAAAATTAAATTTTTTAAAGGAAATTTGGAACATTTGAAATCTTACTCTTTTTGTAATTATTAATATTTTCCCTGAATTTTTTTTGTATTATTTTTAAGAATGTTCTTAACAACTTAAGGGATCGATTTTGCAATAACTTAATTCGTTTGGGAGGGAGAAAAATGTTGATATACATGCTTACACTCAACGAAAAGGCCGATATCTCCTGCCTCAATTTTTTTTTAAAATAAGTATTCAGTTTACAGCAAAATATAGAACCCTAATTTTGTTACATGATTTCTATATATACAACACACAGGAAAAAAATAGAAGTGATTGGTAAACAACTGTGAAAGGAGTAGCATTTTGAATGTTCTAATGTATCAAAAAAAAACAAAACTGAGAAAAACCATTTTAAAGTTTATAATTCCGAAAAAAATAATTATAAGCTTAATTATAAATTTAAAATACCCCTTTAAGACATTAGTTATATGTTTTTCTTTAAAATAAGTGCATTTTCGTATTTTTTCAATCCATACATTTTTATAAATGATAAATTTTAGAGAGTATTAATTGCTCAAAAGAATTCAAGAAAAATGTTTAAAAAAAAGGGGGTGGGGTTGTCATGACTGAAATGTTTGCTTTTTTCTTCTTCACATAATATTGAAATATTATGTTCTTATAAAAAAACATATGAGAAATAAGGACTAAAATTATGAAATTATTAATAAAAAATGCCGTAACTCTATAATTTTACATACACACATTTCCTAAAGAAAACCAATTACGTTATTGTAATGGCTTGGGTAATATTCTGCTTTATATATCACACCTTCTTCATAGTTATTATTTATTTTTTAAAACAGATTTTTTTATAAAAACACTTTTTTTAAATATTTTTTTTCTAAAAATGGTCGAATTGCCTAATTTATTAATTTACATTTTTCTAAGGACATTTTATTTAACTTCTAACTTTTTGACATGCACAATGCTTATATCAATGGAAAGATAATAATGCAAATAATTATATTTCTGAACCTCAAACTCAGTGTTGCAACAGCCCATGAAGGCCAGAGCCTACTGTCCCCATCCCATTATACGTGACCATTGGGAGCTGAGGGGCATGAGCACATGTCAAGATCAGGTTGTCTGTCTGAAGCGATATCCCCAGGTTTAAGTCCCCAAGTGAGCTTGGTACTCATTTATTGATCCACTGCAGTAGGGATGAAAGGCTGAGTCGAACTTTCCCAGCCCGGGAATAGAACCCGTACTGTGGTGTGGAAGCGCGAAACGCAATCACTCAAGCACTGGGCAAAGAATAAGATTTTAAAAAATTAAAAAATAGATTGTTCCTTCATTTTGGGGTACCAAGTTCTCTTAACGTACAATTTTTTCCTTACCTACTTTTTCAACTCGTTTCTCCATGTGGATGCAGTATATTTATGTACAAGCTTCTTCGTTGTAATATTTTTAACAAAATACTTGAAAATATAAGTACTTTAATATTTACACATACACATGTTTTTCCCTTTTTATGATGATTGATGAATACTTGGAACAATAATTCCATGTATTAATCAATAATAATTTTTATTAATATTGTTTTGGAATTTTAAGCCTTTTTCTGCAATATTACTGATAATTCATATTATTCAAAATAATTTTTCCTTGTTGTTTACTATTAATACATACTCCAATGTAAATGTGTGTAGCATATTAATAATTTCCTAAAGTCTATTTTCAATTCATACTTGGTTTTTTCTTCTAATATTTGCTGTACCTCAAGCAGTATGTGGGATTATCAAAACTTCATATCTATCAGAAGTTAGAAGTATAAATTTATGTTCAACATCCTTAATTTTGTTTCTGCACATTGTAATAAATTATTCAAACCATAAACAAGCGTAATATACTTTCAAAGAGAGAGATTGTTTTTGTCTTTTCTCAATTCCAGAGTTGGCAAATAAAAGGAAATTTCTATGCTGGTTAAATATACAGAAAACATATTACTATAAATTAATGTTTCTGTCATATTTCTTGAAGAAAACTATAACAATAGATAAAAATTTATTTTCTGAGGTGAGAAATATTTCGAATTATCATAAAACGAATAGAGATTGGATAAAGAAAATGTCTGAAAGATTTTATTTTAAAAAAATGCGCTTAGCCACTACGCATATAACATTTCATTGTTTTATAAGATATTCTTCTATGTTTATTCATTTATTTTACTGTACCATATATATATATATATATATATATATATATATATATATATACTAATAAAAACTTTTTGACTGTGTGTTTTACCTCTACCGCCCACACTAAGCAACCCAGGAGTGTAAAACTTGGCACATAATTATTCTAGGTCCTGATGATGTGCACTACAAAGAGTTTTCTCGAAATTCCCTTTAGATTTTTTAAATTAAATTTTTAAGCAATTTTTCCATTTTTTTTCAACACTTAGCTAGATTGGTGACACGCTTTTGTTTACTGTTGATTTAGCGATGTCGAACGAAGTTAATCGTGTTTTCTTAATTAAGCACATTTTATCCTTTTCCAGAATTTCAAACGAAAGTGAAGGAATTTCGTTTTATTCGTTAATGCTAATTGACTGTCACAAATGAAAATGTTATAAGTTTTTGCCACTATGCACTCCGCTAATGTGGTGGGCGATGCCAAAGTTTGCTTTATTTTTTTATATGTCGGTTCGGGTATGGTTTATTTTGTGTTTAAACGTAGCTGTGATTTTAGATAATAATAAAATCTGTTTTCGGCAAGGCCGTTTTATATTTCAATGCTCAATAAATTCATGTATCTGATATATTTTTGTGAATGATTATTTCTTGTATATATTTTTGCGTTTTTTATACTACATGTTCATTGCGTAATGGAATATTACATCCTTCTTCCAAGACCTAACGTAATTACTGTACTGTATGTGTGTGTGTGTGACTACTTTTAAAGATATTTTCATATCTTCTTCCCCATCCGATATCCTATTTCATTTAAAATGCATGATACGACGTAGCTTTCCTATTAGCTTTCAGAGGGCGCGAGGACACTCTTTTTAACCCTTTATCTGTCAACGGTTCTTACCACTTACTTTAAAATTACATAGAATAAAACCATTTCTATGAATATTCTGACGATACTTAGCAGGAATATTCTTTTAAATCCACTCTTCCAAGATATATGGCAGTGCGGGTTCTATGATGAGAATAAACATAGCTGTGTGATTTTAAATAATAATAAAATATATTTTGCAATGCTGTTTTTTATTTTAATGCTCATTAAATTTATATATGTGTTTTATATTTGTGCATAATAATGGAACAACTACACTACACTTCTTGCAAGGCCTAACGTAATCACTGTACTGGCTACCTTTAAAGGTATCTTCATACCATCCGATATCATATTTCATTTGATATTCATGATGCGTCATACCTTTGCTATGAGCATCAAAAAGGCCCGAGTGCACTCTTAACCTTTAGGCTGTGTCTGAAAAATGTTTGCTTTCTCCATGTTGGTTACCAACTATATGTTGACAATTCAAGTGGCGACTTTACAAAAAATTTGTACAGATTTTGGTGCTTATCAGTTCTAAGGGACTCTGGTTTTTTTTTTTACTTAGAAAACTGAATAATAGTGGTACTATCAATCTACAGTTGTACTTAGACAACAATCCATCTGAAGTTGATATCACAAAATCCAGCCCATTAATAAGTAAAGTATAAAATGAAATCGTGTTTACCAACTTGACGAGTTATTTATATAATTTGGCAGTTGTTGCAATAATACATAAGTACTAAATAATTTTTCTATGACTTTGCACGTCTTGCATATTATCGCAACCAATTGGCGACATTATATAAAACAAAGCCTATGGTTGCCACAATTTAGTGCATACAACACATGCGATATCAGTGTTGGCGAGTTATTTTGAATGTTGGCATTGGTGCGATAAAATGTAAGTAACAACATTGTCTTTCATTAAAAAAGAAAAAAGGAGCTGCTTTTCTTGATACGTATAACTCAGCCAAAGTGGTACTTATTCATCAAAATGTAACTGTTTTTTTCTCATATAAAACACATGAAAATCTGTTCTGATATCAAGGTGCAAATTTTGTTGTGGTGATGCCAATACGTAAGTACTCTTTTCCTTTATTCTCAAATTCCATGTTTTTCCATTGTTACAAAAAAGTAGAAAAATGTATAAAGAAAATGACACTCAATTAAAACTAATTGGGATTAACAGACTCTTAGAATTTCTATCTACGTATAAGATTTCTTGATTTTTTTCCCTTCTGAGCTGCTTATGGTAATTTCATTAAAATCAGACCTTAATTTATCTATTTAATGTTGCTGTTTGGTTTGGATTATTGTTATAATTTCTACTATATGTACAAGGTTACTTTTGTATTTATTTTAATTTAAATATTGAAGATTTTTGGTTATACATATGTGGGTTTTTGTTGTTCAAAACTTTTTATGGCACTTTTATCGAAAATTGGGCTTGCTTTTTCTGTTTTAGACAACCATTTAATTTAAATTAATACTATAACAAGCAGTATGGCCCAGAATTGCATTGTGATAAAAAAAAATGTTTGTACAGAAAAGAGATGCACCTTGAAAAGATTTTCTCATATTTCCCTCTGGATTTCTTTAAAATTCAGTGTTAAAATGATTTTACGTGTCTCATGCCATCATGGTTTAATTTTGCTTCTGATAATCTTTTCCTCACAAAGTTTCTTAGAGATCATATGCATATTTTATGTTATACTGTCCATATATGATATATATATTTTCACTTATCATTATGGTTATTTATCATTGTACGCACTCATTCGTTTGCTCTTTGCAATAAAATTATAATACTTAATAGAAATATTGCAAAAAAGTATTGTATCATTAATTAATTTTTGAGCAACACAGTTTATTATTTGTTTTATTCAGTACTGTTGTTGGTTCTGGACTGTTTCAACGGATACCTGTTTTATCCCCCCGTTTTAGGTAGAGATTTTGGTTTTAGTTCATACTAATTATTTTTTAGTATTGAATTACATCTAATTTTCTTTTGCACTTATTCAATGTTAATGCAATTTTTGTCGTGTGGAATTATGGTTCAACTTTCCTTCTTACAATGTGTTCTTCATACAGATTTTTAAAAATTTTATGCATGTACATTTCTATGACATTTTCTTTTACTGGAAAAAAAAGATTGCTTTTCTTCCTTCATCAGCAGATGCTGTTCAATGTTGAACGTCATGAAGAATATGTGCAGTTATTTAGACTCGCATTCCAATGGAGAATTGAATTAAAAAAATGGACGATATCAAACAATTTGATGCTAAAAAACAATGCGAAGAAAAATATCAGATTACCATAAAATTCAGCATATAATGCTCACCTATACATTTGAGCTGCATTTTTTAATGTTTGTTATGTTTGCTGTATAACGCACACCCTCTTTTTTTATGAAAAAAAACCTGAAATGTCCATATACAATGCTCTCATGTTTTGAAGTCATTTTTCAAGGTATAGAAAAAATAGTATACTTTTATATAGAATTGCAACCCTTTAAGTTCGTAAAAAGTGTCATTTCTTTTAAATAAACAGTATTTGATGTGTGTAGAAGTCTTAAATTTTTCTATACTCATCTTTTTTTTTATTTTTTAAGCTCTTGAACCCGTAAATTTCGATTTATTTTTTTTTGTGCTCAAAGTGAGCGTTGAACTCCGGATTTTACGGTATGTAAGATTTTCTGTTCATTTTGTTGTTGTTGTTCAAAACTGTTTGCGGCATCATTGTTTAACGTTCCTTCTGACAAAAATTCATGTAAATTTAAGTTAATTGTACATAAACACATATGCATTGTACTTCCAATGCACGTAACCTTTTTTTACATATAAATAAATTGCTACAATATTTTCTGTCATTGAAAATAAAGATTTTTGTTATTCTTCTTTCACCCTCAAATTCAACGCTTTCCTCATTGTAGAAAAATATTGCTTGAAGTATAACAGAAAGAAAATGAGACTAAATTCAAACTTTTTGCTGTTGAAACATTGGTAATATTGTGAACAATGTTTTTTGTACGTCACTGTTTTTGGGCCTTATGATCTCTACGACCGATAAGACCTCATCTTTGTTTTAATTGAAAAAAAATTGGAAATCTTTTTATATAACAAAAAGCTATTTGCTGAACAATGATCAGGTGGACCTTGAAAAAATATTCTCATATTTTCTTTTGGATTCCTTTAAATTCAATGTTAACCTCAACTTTTTGTCACAATTTAACTTTGCTTCTGACAATCTTGCAATATATAAATATATCATTTGTGATTAAGGTATCCGAACACGTTGAAAATGACCAAATTCGGTCAAGACAGATATTTCTGTGTTCTCTTTTATTGGATAGAGCTATCTTTTGGCTTTACAAAACATATTTTGTTTTGTTTGTACTCTACCTAAAGGCCAAGCACCAATGAACTTTATTAAGTGTGAAAAATAGGAAGTGGGTCTTTGATCTACCAGAAGTGGGTATTTAAATTACTCGAAATCTATCATGACGAGTCTGATTACTCAAAATATTACAAATATATCCTTATAAAACTTTTTTAACCTGATATTTATGCTATTTTCTAGAGAATGTACTAAAATAGTTCTTATTGTATAAATAGTTTTTGAGTTAGGGCTTGTTATTTAAATAATGGTCTCATAAAAAATGTGATTTTTCTTATAATGTGTACTCAATCAACTCTAAAATTTTCAAATTTTAATAAAACATTAAAATTTTAGTACATTCTCTAGATAAATGAATCTAGATTGTTTTGGTAATACATTTACTAAAATAAGTTTATTACTTTTTTTTAAATTTCTTTGAAGTTTTACAAAAATGTTGCTAAAATTTCACTTATAATTGGGATTTTTATGAAATTTAGGCAATTTATTTTAAATGTTGTTAGTTAAATATTAGTATTTATTGGTATTGAGTCCTAAAAAAGCCTTTTTAATGTTTAAATATGTTATTTTGTTAGAAAGTGCTCCTAAAGTGTTCGGATACCTTAAAAAAGTGTTTGCAGAAAAAATATGCACATTGAAAGAATTTTCTCATATCTCCCCCTTTTAGGTTTCTTTAAAACTCAGTGTTGACGTCATTTTACATCTGATGGTTTAATGTTGCTTCTGATAATCTTTTCCTTGTGTAGTTTTTTGGAGATCATATATATATTTCGTATATTATCATACTGCCCATATATATATATATATATATATATATCGTATTTCAATTATTACTATAATTGTTTATGATTGTATGTACTCATTTGTTTGCTTTTTGTAATAGAATTACAATTGCTAATAGAAACATTGCGAAAAAGTATTGTTTGAATAATTAATTTTTTAACATGTTTTATTATTTGTATCATTCAGTAACTGTTGTTGATCTTAGATTATTTCCACGGAGACCTATTATAAATAGATATTTTATTTTGTTTATATTAATTTAATGTTTTTAGTATTGAATTACATCTACAATTACATCTATTGAATTACAATTACAGTATTACACTGTTCCTCAGGTAATACTAATTTAATTTTTTTCCTGTTGATGGCCTCCTAATATTTCTTATTTATGATATTATTTTGTTAATCAGTTTATTATCATTAATTTTTTCTTTCGGTCTATTTCAGGTTATTTCACCCATAGTTTAATAGCAAAAACTTACAACTGCTATTATTTTCTGGTATAATTTTCATTTTTATTTACATTCAATCATTTCTGTTTACTTTATAGCATGCTAATTTTCTCTTGCATCGGAATATTTGTTTTTGTTGAATTATTGTTTTCTTTGAAGCCAAATTGTACTTAGTTAAAAATATTTATAATTTAAACAGTTATTAAAAATATTTTTAATTTTGTTTATACTAGTACTTTACACAGGGTTTTACTCACTATAAAAAGTATTACAATTGCTGTAATAGGGGAGTTTTATGTTTTTGAAACTTAATCCGTAGGAAGAAAGGGCATTTTAGCTGGTATATAATACATAAAATATATTATTATAATTATTTATAGGAAAAAATATTTTATAATTAATATAATCATAATAATAAATATCTTATATATTGATTTAAATATTTTACAATTTTTTAAGTATATTTAATAAGTTTTTATCAATAAACGGTATTTGTTTTCTTTTACAGCCATTTTTTTATATAAATAGTATGTAATAATTAATTGCTCAATGAACATTTATATATATATATAATCGATTTTTTTTTATTTTAAAACCTAAAAAGGAAATTGTTATGTAACGATTGATAGAGTAAATGAAAATACCAAACCGCATGAATTATTTTAAGCTGTAAGAAAATAATTAGTGTTAAAGTAATGAATTTGTTAGTTTGGTATAATATGTGTTTTTTCCGTCAGATACATTATTAAAAGATTTACTAAATACAATGAAATTAAAAACTATAAAATTATAATAAATTACTAAAATATTTTTATCAGACAGTATTTTTTTAATGTTTTTTTAGTTAATGTAAACACACACGCACACACATATACATATATATAGTGTGTGTGTTTTTTACACGTACATATGTTTAATCAAACAATCAGAAAAAACAATAATTTCAATAGCTATATGCAAGTAAGCTGGGTTATAGAGAGATATAAGAAACGTGTCTGACGGTGGAAAAATGTATAAGAAATTTTGGAAGGGGATTTTTAATAACGTTAATATATAAAAATCATTCACACACAACTAAAAGTGCTAACAACTAGAGGAGAAGGAGAATTTCCATGACAATATGTTATGCATTCAAATATGTTTGTGCAACGCAGGGGGTAAATGAAGAGGAAAGAAACCTGTCACACTGTGAAAAGAAAAGAAAAAATTTGGAAAAGAAAATTTTAATAACATTGTTATAGCAATCACTCAGCGTACACGTACACACCCACACAAAGGGGCTGACATCATAAAGGAAAGATGAAATTAATGTGGAAATTAAGTTATACACTCGGTGAAAGCCCGTGCAATGCCGGGCTAAGAAGAGGGAAATGAAACAAAAAAAGTCAAAGTAATTTCGAAAAAGAAAAAGGGAAGTGCTGATTTTGTGAAAGGAAAATTTATAAAAATAGAGAAAACCCGTGCAACGCCGCATCATGCAGCTGGGTATATATATATATATATATATATATATATATATATATATATATATATATATATATATATATATGCATATATAGTGGTGGCCAAAATTGTAGACACTTTTTAAAACTGTGTTCTGTTTTTTTAAGTTTGTATGCTTATAGAAAATTATCCGTTTCACAAAATATTATGTATTTTATATCATTTTGAAGATAATTTTATAATGAATTCCATATATACAAAAATTGAAATTCAGATATTTCTAACGCAATAAAGTAATGCTGTAAGAAATATCGATATACGCTAGATACTGATCATAGCAGTGATTAGTGGGTAGAATTTATTTTTTATTACAATTTCACATCGATGTTTTATCGAGCTGAAAATACTTTTAAGCTCTTTTTACCTATATTAAATAATGCCAGGAAGCAATTATAGTTTAAGTAAGTTTCTTTTTACGTCATGAGAACCCCATTCGGAGAAGAGTTTCCAAACAGTGTCACACGTTTTCTACAGGATCGATGTCAGAATTGTTTTCTGGGCCAGAAAACAATGATATTTAGTCAAGAAGCAATGACATCAAACTGAAGAGTAAATTAGACACATAGAAAGAGCTGTAAGAAGAGAATGCGGTATTGTTTATCTTTAAATTGCAGAAAAAGATGCACCCCATCTGTTGATGAGAGAAGAACAAAAATATTATGCCTCTAAGGTAAAAAAATCATCAACGTTCATCAGAAGTTATCTGAATGATTCTGGCGTCTATTGGTTATTTGAATGATGTTGGTTATCTTAATGTCTACGATCTCTATCGGAAGAAGTTGAAACTGATTA
Source organism: Trichonephila clavipes (assembly GCA_019973935.1). Classification (NCBI taxonomy): domain Eukaryota; kingdom Metazoa; phylum Arthropoda; class Arachnida; order Araneae; family Nephilidae; genus Trichonephila; species Trichonephila clavipes. Next base: position 208,342 of record BMAU01005831.1, read on the forward strand.
CGCAAGGGAATAATCTGATTAGATAATACATATTAATAATGCTAGTGAAATTAAATTTCAGTGAAAGCGATGAAAAACGTTTGAATTGAAAGGAAAATTTTCAAATGTTGCCTAAAATCTCCATGAAGAAAGATATGAGTGTGTCAAGTACACCACAAGACACACTGCATTCATTAAAAGAACAGAACTTAGATAAAATTCCACATGCTATTCGTCAATAATAAAAAGACAATAAAACTACAATCATTTGAACAAAATATGACAGTTTAGACTGCAACTATCATTCATGTAATGTTAACGCAGAAATTACATGAATTTGTGCGATTGTGGCCTATATTAAAGTCACGCACGTTTGAAGCATTTTAGTTCAGCTTCAGTTAATTTTTTCTCAAATTATGAATGAACTGTATACTTAATTATTAAAATTAGATAAGTATATTTGCTCTTAATTTAATTAATAATTGGTATTACGATTTTTATCGTGCACAATGAAAACAATTATGAAAAAATGAATGGGGGGATTTCGTCACCCCACGCGACGACAATCGTTAGTATCGATAGCACGTCTTCTCTCGGGTTAAACTAGACTAAATAGTATCTCTTTCCAATGGCATACAGCATAGAAGACTGAGGGTGAATAGAGTATGTTGATGAAGTTGTCAGACTACAGAGAACTAGAACATGTGTAGTCTAACTGCCGAATGCATCTCCCGAACGATGTGTGAGGACACCCTGGGTTCCACCCTGGACACTAAGATTGAATTGGTGCAAAACATTACCACACGACATTTTTACAATAATAAACAATTGTCATGCACTTGAATCAATTATCAACCTTCTAAATACAAATACAAATCAATATGTCTACATCAATTGGATTGAACTTTACTATTAAATTAAGTCACGAAATATGATACTAATCAACTGTTAAACTCAATATTGAACGGGTTTACTGGAATAAGAGGACCGAGAGATGTACGCAATTTGAATTACTAACAATCATTAACTGTACACTAACACTAATATTTATTTAATCTTATCCGATAATTGAATTTTAAATATCACCTGACTTTTACTACTTCACTCCTTTCCAGTCGGCTTAAACTTTCCGAATATATATAGCTGCCGGACTATTAGCCAGAAACTAATCACACAATCAAAGTGAATCTTCTTAGAGCTCCGTCTATGCATCTCTTGGCTCAATAGCTATCTCCGCTAACCTACAACACTCTCCATATATACTTTGATTCGTTTGCATACCCCGTTTCCTCCTTTTAGTGCTGGTTGGAAATATTCGAGAATTTACAATCCCCAAAGACGCCCTAGAATATTAGTGATGAAGCTCCGTATAGATTCGTCACAGATGTTTGTTCTTTGCTGTTAATTTTTGGTACCATTTCACTTGAATGATGATATGTAGAACATGTATTGTCTTGTTTTTGTTTCCCTACCACTCTACACAAAAAACACTTTCTCCAACTAGCGTTCAAATTCGTTCACCTGATGAAAGGATTTTCAAATTTGCCATGCCGTGAACTTGCCAGCTCAATCATTTTTGCAATGCTCTTCAAACTCTCCTAAAACATTGACTATCCTATCAGAGAATAAACTTGTTCTTGTTGTTTCTTGTAGCTGATCTGTAAGCACGATCTCTCTGTAACTTTCAACGAATGTCTGAAAATCCACCATTTTGTTTTTTTAATGCATTGGACCGCTCGCTGTAATTCCAAACATTTTCAATGCTGTTAAATACCATTGACATCAAATCTTATGCAGGGTGTCCAGAAACTCAACGACAAGCGAATGAGAAGAAAGGTGAAGTCACATTTGTCCCGGGAAAATATTTTTAAAAAATTCAACTGCACTTGGTTAAGAGAACAGGGACATCATATACTTTCAAATAATCGATTTTTCAATTTTAGTTCTAAAAAATAGTGCTTATTTTTCTGAATCTAAAAATGTATATTACTTATATGCTTGTATATAAAATAGCCTTAAAATATGAAAAATAAAAATGTAAATAAATGCCCACGCCTCTTTTGACACGCCCCTTGGAACTTTAAATATGTAGTTTCCCCTGTGTTTTATCTATATTAACTTTTGATTGTTTTTTTCGTTTGAATGTTAATCCCGCTACTTTTTAGCCATGTTTATGCGTGAACTATTGTTCCAAGCTGTGTGACAAAATTTCTTACATTAAATTTCAGTTTATGGCAATGTTTTGAGCCGAGTTCGTCTATTCCGAAGTTTCTTGTGGCATACAACTACTTAATTTTACATTAATTTTCGTAAGAATAATTTATTTTTTACTTATAATTATTAATATTCATAAGATTTTAAAAGTATCTTAACTTTTTTTAAACGAGTAATTATGCCAAGAATAAAAAAAATTTGGCAGAAGGAAGTATAGTAGCAATCAACATAAAAAGTCTAAATCGACTGAAAAATTGCTTTTGAATTCCGTGGAAAGTGCTTCTAGGAGAAAAATTAAAATACCGGATTTACAAAAACAACAAGATTCTCAAAATGTAAACATAATCGTTGAACTGGATTTATTATCTTCCCTTATGAAAAATCTCTTATGTGGTAAATATTGCTGTTCTTCAGAGAAAATTGAGCTGAGAGAAGATTTAAAAAGTCGTAGAGGTTTAGCTGTGAATTTGGAAATAATTTGTCACAACTGTGGAGAATCGACGAGCAGAATGTCATCAAAAATATCAAATAAATGTTATGATATTAACCTAAGATTGACATATGGAATGAGAGCTATTAGAAAAGATGGAGCTGCTGCTCGAATATTCTGTGGGCTCATGAATTTGCCTCCACCACCTGCAAAGTTTGAACGCCATAATGCTTTGTTTTTAAATGTTTTAAAAACAATTAGTGAAGACTCCATGAATGCAGCTGTTCACGAAGCAGTCATAGCGAATGATAATAATTCAAATATAGCTGTGGCTGTGGATGGCACATGGCATAAAATAGGCTATTCTTCATTGAATGGAGTTGTATGTGCTACGTCTGTTGAGAACGGAAAGGTTATCGACTTTGAAGCTCTCACAAGATATTGTTCTTCATGTAAGGCAGTGTTTCTCAAAGTGTGGGGCGCGCCCTCCTGGGGGGGCGCGATGACCCTACAAGGGGGGCGCGAGCGTATCGAAAATTTAAAGATTTTTTTTAAAAAAATAACCGGAAAGAGAAGTAAAACAAAATGCTTTCTTCCATAATAAAAAAAAATACACACAACACACTGACATAATTTATATTTATTATCTAGCTTTTTTCCGTCATCAAATAGCTATCTTTGATCCCAAAACCAAATTAAAAAAAAAAAAAACATTTTGTTTTATTTGCTGTTTTTTCCTCAATGAGAGATTTTTTTATTACGTTTTAACATAAAATATTACTCGTTAAAAGAAAAAACGAAACCCAGACCCTGAGAAAAATTCTAAGATAAACAATTCACCGCTGCAATTATTATTGAAATACTGTACATTAGTTGTAGAAAAAGAAAAGGAAGTCATGATTCACTTTTCAGCCAGGCTGCATAGTACGTTCAGTTCAGTTCAGGTTTTGTGGGATATGGAGCAAGAAAGGCTATGATCCCCTAAAAGACAGATGTTTCTTAAAAATTAGTAGATGTCAAAATATTTCAGTTTCTGGATAAAAAATCTGAATGTTAATTTGACCTTCAATCTTATGGTATGGTTATCAATATTAGTTCCCTCCCATCTTTCATGTGTTTGCTTTTCGCTTAAGGAAATTGTAAATAATTGAGTTTTGCGATATTTGGAAAAGAATTGATTGGTTTAACATTTCTGTAGGATAATTGAAAAGTGTCTGATTTGCGTCCTTTATTATGGTCTTGTACTTTTGAATCATTTTAGTTCAGTTTTATTGATTTTTCTCAAATCATCAAAGAATTGAATAGTCCTTGAAAGAAGGTAAGTATACATTCTATAAATTAAAATATTCACTAGAATTCCGATTTGTATCGTGTACAGTAAAAATAATTCTAAACAAATGATTGGGGTGACTGAGTCCCCCCGCACTACCATTAATGTTAGTATCGAGTACGCGCCTGCTCCCGGGTTAAACTTTTTGAAGTCTTCTCGCTTTAAATGTTAAAAAGTAACACAATTATTCTTCATCGGAATTTTATATTCTTTTTCATAATTTAACATTAATTCTAAATGCTAAATGTGTCAGGTTTAAAATTACAGTTCTTTTAAACAGTTATTTACAATTATAGCATTTATCTAAAAAAATCATTTTACATTTTTGTATACAATGTCGTGCACACAGTTTTACTCTCCTTACAGTTCAGCTATTATATCAAGAATAATGTTTTATTTTTTTTTAAAAAATGAACTCGTGCGAAGAGTCGGTGTTTCAGCCAGTATACGTTTGATGTATCAGTACTGAAGAAGGTATTTTATAAATAATTTCTTATTACTGAATTTAGCCGCGGTAGCCGAGTGGTATAGGTATCGGATCGTGGCTTGCCTTGTCACGAGCTCGAGCCCAGTACCACTAAAGACCCGCCATGTAGGGCAGCGCTGCATGTTAAATCTGTTGAGAGTTGAAACTTTTTCCCGTTGGTGTGGTGTGGTAGTTAGGAGAGAAGGGTGCCAGCTCAGGTGTCATCCACGTCACTTGACCATGGTTCAAAATTACGTGGTCCGTCGTCAAAAGCCCTCGTGCAGCTGAAAAGTGCGACGTTAATATTCAATCAATCAATCTTATTACTAAATTAAGAACAAGTTTAATAATTATTAGGGACTTCCACGGGCTTTTCTTGTAGAGGAAATTTTTTCAAAGGAAGGTTTTAATATCAGAAATTGACACTTAAAGAGTTATTTTTCTATATTTAGCTGAGATCTATATTTTGTCTTCAAGGCATCCACTGCAGAATATCCGGTTTGCAAAAGGTAGGATGTTGAAAATGATAATAGTATACGAAGTGCTTTTGTTTTCAGTACAGATAATTCCTCATCCGGCTCTACCCCAAATTCAAAGAGCGGTTTATTACAAAATTGCCTTTTAATTTTTCACTGCATGTGAAATGTATGAAGATTTCTTCTACGGAAGTTGAGAGCCCTTCTGGAGTATCTTGAAATAGATCCGTAATCCACTCGTAACTTGCTACCAAGCTGTCCTCATCCAGAAAATACTTTTTAAAATTCTTTGCCAACATAGCTAAATGATTTTACATGTTTTAAAAACAACTTTCACATGTTGTTCTACAGATTTGTAAGTCTTAACACATATCGAGCTGGGGCTTTTTTTTCCATCATTTACTTCAGTAGTGGTAAATCCAAAATTTAAGTATTTTTGAGAAGATCGCCTTGATTTAATTTTCGGAACCATGCTCGTTCGTCTGTGTACTTGTTGATTCTTTATTATGGTCGAATGTTTGCTTACGACTTAAAAATGTATGTATGATATTGTTTTAATCTACTGCCGTAAATACTTAATTATCGTGAATTACAATTAACGTGGAAATTTAAAAAAATGTACATTCAAGCTAGATTCGGTAGCTATAGGAGTATTGAGTCGACCAAAACTGACTGGAATTGTACGAGGAAAAGCATTTTTACATGTTTTGCGCAGACGTCCGATAGGTTGCCCAGACTCACGCAAACGTACCCTATAATGCCAGATGTGATGGATATGATAGAGAGCGACATTGACTAGACTATTTTTCTAATGACATTTGTGCTTTGAGAAATGAATGCTGAAGGAAATAAATCTTTAATTAAATACATCATTTTGCGATCTGTTCCAATTTAAAAATTAGAGAAAGAAAAATAACATAATTCTAAGTAATATATATATTTTAAGTAATTTTCTTAAAATATATATATATATATATATGTGGGAGACAACAAGGGGTCCAAGACGTTTGTCTTACTTCACATTTATTTTAAAATTAAACAAAAATTAATTAAAAAAGGTAGCTATTTTAACAGATAAGTTTGACGATGATATGCAGAAGGTAACGCCTGCTCGCGCACCTCTCTCGTTCTCTCTCTTCTCTTAAAAGTTTTGGTTCAACTTTCACTAGTTCAAAAGTTTCCACAGTTTCAGTTCTCATTAGCTGCGCCTGCGCGCGAAGACTGCGTTGTTATCTTGAGAACTATTGGATCCTACATCCGGCTATCCTGACTGTATGCTGTCCGCAGCGGTACTTTCCTTTTTTTTCATCGAGACCAGAGGAGAATCTGAAATATACAAAAAAGACGGAACAGACAAGGACTATACGACAAATATACAAAGATTCAACATATCATAATTTTTTCTGAACTAGACAGTTTCTCCATCATGTGAAGGCATCTCTTCGACATCCGGAAGGTTCCACAGGAAAACATTGTGTTTCACAGGCATAAGAACGTCTTTTTTAACAAGTTGATCTTTGGTTGAACGCATCGATATTTTCCTCTCTAGAGTTCTGGACGTCGGTTCAAAACGATTTCTCTTTTTCCTCCGTTTCCACTGCCAGGGCTGGAAGATTTTCCGGAGCAACGCAAACCGACGATGTTTACTCTCCATAGGTGAAGGGGCTTTGAAGTTCACGGAACTCGTTTTCATGGCACCATTTACTTTCTTACACAATACTATATCAGAACATTTTTCTCTTATAATACTCAATTTTAACTTAGTACTCTTAATTTTATTACATTTATAATCCTTAATTAGAGAACTCAAATCATTTCTAGTATTAAAGTTTTTAACATGTGGTAAATCATAACTAGAGTTTTCTATCACATTTGAAAAAGAAACATTTGAACTAAAATGAACACCCAAAGAGGATCCACTTTCACTCAATAAAACATCGCTCTTTGCGTGGCCTAGTTTCTTTATTTCAGCATATACACTGGGATGTATAATAAATTCTTCGGTCAAGGTCGGTGATATTGCCGTTCGAACACTTAGACCGGGAGAGTGTAGATTAAGAGAAAGATTTCTACCATACGCTGTTCGCCAAAACATGAACTTAATGTTATTATTTCTTCGGAAGGTGTTTGCACTCTAATTAGTGAGGAATTTAAAACTGGGATCTGGCAACCTGAATCGATCAAGACTGTTACGGGCTGATTTTCCACAAAAATGTTTACATATTGAAATTGTTCGAATTCATCGCTATTTTGTTTTTCGCTCTCGAATTTCAAAGTATTCACGTTTATTCTATTATGGATGTGGTTGTTAGATTCTTTAGGTTTAAAACGCTTCTCACAGTCTCTTGCGCAATGAGATGAATCACCCCATATAAAGCAATTTTTATTTTCTCTTTCAAGATATTGGGGATAGTTCTCTTTAATCTTTGGTTTAAAGTTTTGTGATCTATTTTTAAAGGGGTCTTGGGTATATCCATAAGTAATAGGAATTTCTTTATGTGATCCGCTTCTAGATGAAATATAAATATCGCACTCTTTAGCTAAATCAATAGGCCTAAACCAATCTTCTGCTTCTCGAATGCCAATATGAGTTGCAGTTTTCTTATTTAAAGTTTCAAATAATTTATCAGAAATTATAAGATCACATAGAGATTCAAAGGAATTAACTTTTCTTAACGAACAATAATATTGGAAGTTTGCCGTCAATCTTGCAGCAAATTGGATGTATGTCTCGCCTGATGATTTTACAGCATTTTTAAATGAGTTTAAACACTCGCGAGGGGTTAATTGGAATTCTCTGAGTACTATAGATTTTAGTTTTTCATAGTCATTTAATTCCTCTTCTTTAATATACAGTAAGACGTTATGAGCTCTTTCGCCCAGAAGATTTATTAAAATTTCAGATTTATATTCGTCATTTATTTTCTTGGTTAAAAATGCGCGTTCTAATAATTGGAAGAACAGATTAAAATTTTCAGATCTGGTGGGAACAGGAAGAGATAAAGTTCTAATACTTTTTATCATATTTTCTATGTTAGTTTCGAACTGTTTATCTTCGACTTTAGCTGCAGGATTTAAACTTAATGCTTTATTTTTAGCCGTTTGAAGTTCGACTTCTTTTTCTAACTGAGCTAACTGAAGTTTGGCGAGCTCAATTTTCTGTTTTTCTAAAGTTGCCTCTCTTTCGTTTCGCGATACCCTCTCATCTATACAGTTTTGAATTAAAGTTTTAACGAAATCTGGATCACTTTCAAATGTACTACTGTTCTCAATTGTAGTCTTTAGTTTAGCTATATAGTGTCCGTACTCTCCGCAGTACCGTCTAGATCCTCAACAACTCTTATGAGATCCTCTTTAAGAGCGTTTTTATACATTTTAGAAAAATATGGAAAGATCCTACCTTTTTTTTTTCTAGCTGCCTTGTTGCTCGCACGTACGATGTATCCAATAATTGAAGAAAAACTTCGATTTCACAGATTTCACCTCTTCGCAGGTTATAGTTGAAATTGTTCGAATTGACACCTCTTCGCAGGTGTTTATGTGAGTGGTTCCAACCTCTACACAGGCGGATTATTCACACTGAGTTAGTTCCAACCTCTACACAGGCGGAATATTTGTCGATGGTTCCAACCTCTACACAGGCGGAATATTTGTCGATGGTTCCAACCTCTACACAGGCGGAACGAAGTTTTCGAAAAATGGCGGCGCGTCTCCTCCACGGACGGCTTTTGTTCACGTTCCAAACTTTGATCAAAATCGAAATTTTTTTTTTCAATCCCGGCCTCTACACAGGCGGAGTATTCATGCTGAGTTCAAACCTCTACACATGTTGAACGAAGTTTCCAAAAAATGGCGGAGCGTCTCCTTCACGGACGCTTTTGTTTATTGTCCAGACTTTGGTTCAAAATCGAAATTTTATCGATCCCGGCCGAGCCCCCATAATTTGTGGGAGACAACAAGGGGTCCAAGACGTTTGTCTTACTTCACATTTATTTTAAAATTAAACAAAAATTAATTAAAAAAGGTAGCTATTTTAACAGATAAGTTTGACGATGATATGCAGAAGGTAACGCCTGCTCGCGCACCTCTCTCGTTCTCTCTCTTCTCTTAAAAGTTTTGGTTCTAGTTTCACTAGTTCAAAAGTTTCCACAGTTTCAGTTCTCATTAGCTGCGCCTGCCCACGAAGACTGCGTTGTTATCTTGAGAACTATTGGATCCTACATCCATATTACTTAAAATATACACAAAATTTAATATACTTATCGTATTCATTTGTACGTTTTATAATTAAGATCGTATTGTAACTTTAGCGTCTCTCTCTCAAAGTGCATTTTTATTGCAGTAAATACATTATTGTTGTACAGGGGTGAGACAAAAATTATGATTGAAAATTGGGTCGCCAGTATTGAAAGTTTGAGAAACACTGCTTTTAATGTATGAGTGGCGCACAGAGTATTTTAGGACTAATTAATTAATACTAAATTAAGAACAAGTTTAATAATTATTAGCTACTTCCATGGGCTTGTCTTACAGAGCAAAGTTTTTGAAAGGAGTTTTAAGATAAGAAATTGACCCTCTGAGTTCATTTTTTATATTTAGCTGATATCTATATTTTGTCTTCTAAGCAACCACCGCATTTTGTAATATGTTCCAATTTAAAAATCAGAGAAAGGAAAAATAACTTAGTAATTATACTATTACTTAACTTTTTTTTGCTTAAAAGTAACATATACAAAATTTAATACTTATGTCATGAATTTGTACGGTTTATAATAAATATTGTTGCTTTATCGTAAAAGTGCATTATTATTGCATTCAGTAAATTATTATGTATAAGGGGGGGCGCGATAAAAATTGTGATTGAAAAGGGGGGCGCCAGTATTGAAAGTTTGAGAAGCACTGATGTAAGAGTAAAAAAAAACCATGTGAAAATTGTGCTAAAAATTACGAAGGATTCAGTGGGGGAATGGAATGTCGGGGGGTATTAAGTATATTTCAGCGATCTGAAACATCACGAAAAGCATGTTATACGCAGTATCTTGGTGATGGGGACTCAAAAGGATTTCTTACTATAAAAGAAGCAAAAGTATATGGCGACACAGAAGTTGAAAAATTAGAATGTGTTGGCTATGTGCAAAAGCGTATGGGCACAAGGCTGAGAAACATTCTAAAAATGAGCAAAGGCATTAAGCTATCAGATGGGAAAAATATTTCGGGACGTGGACGGCTAACGCTTCAAGAAGTGAACTTAATCCAAAATTATTATGGGCTAGCAATTCGTAAAGATTTGTCATCTGTGGAGGACATGAAAAGAGCCATATGGGCTATTTATTTTCATAAACTAAGTACTGAGGATAATCCTCAACACGCTTTGTGTCCTCTTGGTGAGGATAGCTGGTGCGGTTATAACCGTAGCATTGTTACGGGGGAATTTTATATATTCACAAGCATTCTTTACCTGAGTCAATTTTATTGAAAGTGAAAAAAGTGTTTCGGGATCTCACAGAGAAGGACTTATTGAAAAAGTGCCTTCATGGAAGAACACAAAATCCCAATGAAAGTTTTAACAAATGTATTTGGGAGCGAATTCCTAAAACACTTTTGTTGGCATTGAAACTTTGAAATTTGGAGTTATGGATGCTGTAATTTGTTTTAACGATGGATATGTAAGTAGGATAAAGTCTTTGAAGCTCTGGGCATTAAACCAGGATACAACACGGAACGTGCATTACTTATAATTGATAACAAACGAATTTTTGAGGCTGAACGTATAGTAAATAAAGTGTCATTGGAAGCCAGAAATAAAAGAAGGTCTTTAAAAAGGAAAATGGATAAACAGAATTTAGATGAAGAAAATGAATACCAAGCAGGGAAATATTAATCAAATCTATAATGAAAGGAGAAATTTTTTGTTAAGTTTTATTATATTTTTTTTCGAATGTTTAATATTTTTAAATTTAAGTACACTTTAAAAAACTATTGTAGCATATTGTTTGAAACCTTTTATATATCTAAACAGGATACATGTGCATACAGTGAAGAAAATATCTTTTAGTATGTGTCTAATTTTTTGAAAATTGATTTTATATGTAAAAAAAGAAAATTAAGATTTTCGTAATTTTAAGGTTTTATGATTAGTTTTAAGAAATTATGCAATTAATTAGTTAAAAAACAGATTCATTATGTTTAATATGTTACTTTATATATATTTGTAATTTTTTTGTATATTCAAAGAATATTTTTGTAAGAAATGGTACCTATACATGAAAATATGTATTACAAGATCTCGAAAATTATGTTCATGTTAACTAAAACGAAGGAAAGAGAGAAAACATATGAAATAACATTTTGTAACTCTAGAAAATGGTTAAGGATTATTATTAGTCATATAAAAATAGGCAAGGAAATACTAATTAGTGCATAATATGTGAAAATATCGTTTTTTTTTAGTTTTTTCACTTTTTCTCAAAAGCATATTTTTTTGCATTTAGGTACATTTTTAAAAAAACCTATTGCACTATATGATTCCTGATTTTTTATACTTCTATACAAGATGCCTATGCATATAGTGAACCTAATTTTTTTTCTATTAAAATAGTGCCTAATTTTTTAAAAATTGTTTTATGCATAAAAAAAGCAGAAAAATAAAAAAAATTCAAATTTCAAAGTTTCATAATTTTTTTAAAGAAACTACACTAAAATTTTACTAAAAAAAGGGTTTCACTGTATTTTATGTATTGTTTTATATATGTGTAAGAAATATTTTGCATAAAAAAAGGATACTTTTTTAAAAAATGGTACCTAAACATAAGTATATATTACGAGCTCTAAAAAATTATGTATTACTTAAATTAAGTAGTAAAAAAAAAACTTTTGGAGTAAAAAGCTATTTTTTAGTTCTACAGAATAATTAAATTATCTTTATTATAGACATAAAAAAATCTAAGCTCTATTGGAAATTTTAAATGATATATGTCTCATAAACAAAGGGTCTTAATTTTGGCATTTTACTCTTTCGAGCATGTCCTGGTTCCCAAAAATGAGATCGAGCACATATTTGCAACTTTGAAAAATTGACACCCTCCACATCACATCATATTCTACTATGAATGCATATTTCACAATTTTGCGATTATTTTTTCACTAACGTCATCTTACAACGTCCTGTTTTAAGACTAGTCGGTACCCCCTATATCGGCAATGTTAAATTGAGCCATTTTAGGAATCTGTTTCTTAGAAATTAATAAATATAAAAACTTCAATTTTTGTCTGTATATTAAGTAAACTTTTTTATTTATTCTCTGGTTAAAATGTTTCAAATATTTTGTTTACTTTCTTCAAAAACAATAATCGCAAGTATCGCTTTGAATTTTGTGAAAAGTGTCATTTTTTTACGATAATTGTTTTTCAGCAAAATATTTTGGGAAAATCTTCAAAAAAAGCTCTTTTATATATAGATACATATTATTCATATGTAGTAAAAATTGCTAATACTATCATTCAGTAGATTCTATCAAAAAGGTTCTCGTAGTTTGAAAAGAATCGTTTTGAGAGAGAAAATTGCATTTTTAATGTAAAAAGGAACTCCAAAACAAAAATAATGAAATACAACATGTATTTGCCCTATTTTAGTAAACATTAGTAACTTCTTAATTTTTAAGCATAAAATAGAAAACAAACAAGTCTTAAAATGTTCAGAAAATACATATATAGCAGTTTAAGTTTTGTTCAACGATATTTTTTTTAGTATTTTGCATCAATTTTCATAAATTATGTAACAATCAGTGAGGAATGTTTAACTTCAATGCATTACAAATATCAAATTAGACCTTATAACATTATAAATATAATGTAAACATTTAAAGTTTGGGAATACGTGATTTTAAGACGTTGCAAAATGTTTAATTATGGATTTGTATGTTACCATGCAAACACAATTTCTTAAAGTTTTAAAATTCAAAATTTTCTCTAAACTGTACAAAGCTTTTCTAAAAAAGTCAAAAATAAATCTGTTTATATGTTTTTAAATATGAAATTTGTGTATTTTTATGCATGTAACAAACTTCTCGCAACGAAAAAAAGCATAACACATCTAAGTTGTTGTTAGTTACCTATTATTGATAAACTTTTCAATATTAAAGCTAAAAAACTTGTCTGAACAACAGATAAATATTAATACTTCAAATTAAAAGAAATATTTGAAATATAGTGTTTAGTTTTCACAAAAACATGTAACATAAAAATATCACTTTTAATTTTTAAAAAAATTGACATTTTTTGTCAAGATATATGGGCTCCAGTGAAATATTTTGGGAAAATCCCCAAAGGACTCACATGAATATATATAGTTACATATCAGTAACATGAGGGGAATGTTTCATTACGTTCATACATTATATTCTGAGAAAAAAATGAATACAGTTTTAAAAACATCATTTTTGAGAAAATTGAATTTTCACTATAAAGCGCCACTTTACCACATAATTAATGAATTACTACATGTATTTGTCCCACTTTATTAAACAGTGGCATCTTTGCAATTTATGTTGCATAAAATAGTAAACAAAAAAGTCATAAAATTGCCCAGAACAGAATTTTTCATTTTTTTAACGAGAAGACGTCAACATTTTCACAAATTCTGTTTCAATTTTTAAAGAATTAATAGCTTTCATGCATTACGAATATAAAATTTGAGCAGAAAGCATCATAAATTTAATGTGAAAATGTAGCAATATGGGCATGGTGTGAATTTGAGATGGTAAAGGGTGTTTTTTTTGAGAGGTATAGAACTTTAAATTGCAATAAAACAACGATGTATTATTCGATTGACATTAATTTTTTTTATTCGAAAGATAGTCTTCGGGCATTACATTGTAAATATAATTTCTGGCATAGGACTTCCACGGCTGGCTCGGATGTAGTCCAATCTGGACGTCCAATTTTCGATGACTTTTTCCAACATTTGTGGCCGTATATCGGCAATAACACGGCGAATGTTGTCTTCCAAATGGTCAAGCGTTTGTGGCTTATCCGCATAGACCAATGACTTTACATAGCCCCACAGAAAATAGTCTAGCGGTGTTGAATGACAAGATCTTGGAGGCCAATTCACAGGTCCAAAACGTGAAATTAGGCGGTCACCAAACGTGTCTTTCACTAAATCGATTGTGGCACGAGCTGTGTGACATGTTGCGCCGTCTTGATGGAACCACAGCTCCTGGACATCATGATTGTTCAATTCAGAAATGAAAAAGTTAGTAATCATGGCTCTTTACCGATCACCATTGACTGTAACGTTGTGGCCTTCATCGTTTTTGAAGAAGGATTCCACCAGCCCATAAAGCGCACCAAACAGTTAGTTTTTCTGGATGTAACGGTGTTTCGACATACACTTGTGGATTAGCTTCACTCCAATGCGGCAGTTTTGTTTGTTGAAGTAGCAATTCAACCAAAATTGCGCTTCATCGCTAAACAAAATTCGCTTATGAAAATCGACCATTATTTTCGAAATAAAATTGCACAGTTTGAAAGCGTTGTTCAGGCGTGAGTCTATTCATGATGAATTGCCAAACCAAACTGAGAATAAATCACTCGACAGCTGTTAAATCGATCATCATCTTGGAAAGTAATGCCAACTTAAACTTCTATACCTGGAAAAAACCACTCTGTATTTAAAAACACCTGATTATACGACATTTTTAAAGTTTTCTCTGGGAGTTTTTGTAAAGTTATCATTAGATTTTGTTGCTGAAGACATTTTCTAAGTTTTAAACTTCAAAAAGTACTCTAAACTAGACAAATGGTTTCTAAAACAGCCGTAATAAAACTGTTTTATGTTTTTAAACGTGAAATTTATTTTTTTAAGTATGTAACAAGCTTATCGCAAAGACAACAAACACCACATTTGATGTATCATCTCATACCTTTATCTCAGAAACTATTAAACATAAAGACTTAAGGGGTCACAGGGGTGTTGAAAATGTTTCGAGAGCACAAAATACAAACAATTTTCGACTAGAAATAATTCTTTGAGATTAAAATGAAATAATTTGATTCTTTTACACATTTCTTATAAAATAATAAAGTTTCAAAAAAGTATAAAATATCTAAAATATAATCATAATTTTAAAAATAATAAGCACATAAAAATAAGAAAAATTTTTGTAAGAAACAAATAGTGAGTTTACGACGGCGCATGATATTTTCTGCAATAATAATTCTAATTACTAGCAATAAGTTGATTTATAAAGTCAAATATATCCTTATTACATGCTAGCTTATCTTATAAAAATAAAATAAAAAATAATATTTTTAAAAATAAAAAAATACATTTTTTAAATTTTTTTTTTAAAAATTCAATTTTGTTGAAATATTTCAAAAAATTAAAAATTTATAATACTATAAATAGCTAGGATTTGAAGATTATGATAGAATTTATAATTCTGTAAAGTTTTATACATCAAGGTATGATAGTTTTGAAACGCAATGCGCGTAATTGAAAAAAACACAAACTGAGAAAAAGGGCTTTAAAGTTTTAAAATTGAATTTGAGAAAATAAATCCTAAAACTTACACGCTAAAATTCTACAGGATAAAAATATATACCTTCCTGTTCCTGAAACAGCTCAATTTGATTACTCTTTTTAATTTTCTTGGCTCTGCGAGCTTCAAAATTCATTATAACAGCCTCTGTCTTGACGTAAAGATTCGACGATTGTCACGTTCAGCCAGGGGCACACAAACATTTCTGTTAATTTTCAAGCCAAATTTCTCTAAAATAGTAATAAGTATTTGATTTCCATCATTAAAAACACTGGTTTCTAGATTTGCAGCAATCTCTGCAATCTGAAGCCTAGAACCAATCGTCTTAGGACAAAACTTCCAAATTAATGAATTTAAACTTTCATTAGGATTCTGTGTCTTACCTCCTAAACATTTCTTCAGGAGTGCCGGATGAGATAAGTCTGCAAATACAGGCTTAATTACATCTTGAACAGCTTTAGCAACTGAAGGTTTGTGTTTATAATTTTGTAAATTATTATTAATTGCGGCATTATACTTACACCATGTATTTGGATTTGTAGGACAAAACCAGTGTATCGGTTCATCATCAGTGCTGCAAGAATGACCCCAAACAGCCCAAATGGCTTTCCGCATTTCCTTTACACTAGTAGAATTGCATCGAATAGCATTACCATAGTAATGCGCAAGTTTATCAATTAAACTATCTGTTAACCTACCTTTACCGCCAATAGTTTTACCATCAGATAATTCCTTTTACTATATACTAATTTAAGCTTCATAAGTCTTGTACCCATTCTCTTTTGCACATGGCCTACACATTCTATTTTCTGAATAAGATAGTCATCGCCGTATGGCTTGTTTTCAGAAAGGGCATTGATTGTTTTTGTGTCGCCATCTCCTATGTAGTTCGAATATTTCAGGTTGTGAAGCTTTTCTGATCGATTAAAAATCCTTAACATCCCGTCAACCTCCATCTTACCAGCAGAGCCAGATTAATTTTTCTACATGAAATCTTATGCGCTCTTTGCCATTTTTATTGTACTTGATACCAAATTTTACCCCTTTATAACTGTCGCATCCTTTGCAAAATGAGGACAACACTTCCCTATCCAAAACCTTACCTGTTTCGGCCCCTATTACAGTACATACTCAATCAACGATGAATGTCCTCTCGTCTTCCAGGTACCATCACCACTTACCGCTAAAGGTTATCAGGTGACGAAGAATATTCTTCGACAGCTGCCATTTTCATGCTTTCTTCAGCGACTTCCTTCATAACACGTGAAAGTTTATTATTAATAACATCATGTGATTTTTGTTCAACAGGATTAGGAAGACTCATTACAGCACAAAAGGTTTTTAATGACTCTAAACCTTGGCCTATGCATCTCATTGCTAAAATAGATCTTCTGTTAATTTCTGGAGCATTATTTTTATTCCCAGTGTTTTCACAGCTTGAAAAAGTACAAACACTCCCAGTTTTTTACAACGTATTTCAAAATTCGAACATAAACCACGAGTGGACTTTTCATTAATTTTTAATGGTTTATGACATTTTAAACAACATGATACTGATAACATAGAGCTAAAAGTTGAAATAAAATCAAAAATACGATATCCTTTGAAGTTTTCACTTACCTTAACAAGATTTGACTTTAATGAAGTCTGATATCCTGAGATTTTATTACTGGAGAAGCACACATTTTTATCTCTCCTTTCTGCAACATATGAGAACATACCTTCATGATTTGGTTCCCTCTAAATCTTCTTTTCTTAGGACGAAGGTCTACGATGAGTATTTTTCATTTGAATCGAGTATTTTCAATTTTTATAAACGGTTTTAAACAACGCTGTTTTGAATTCCGATAAGTCATTTGAAACAAACGTGCTAGCATTACCAAAACAGAATCAAAACACATTAAAAAAATGTGTGTTGAGTTGCAAGCTTCCTTCTCAATTAAGCAAGTGTTTAAAATATTTCATGAGGCTTTTTAAAAACAGAAAAATAAAACGTATGCGGAAATCAAAAATAAGTGGGTGTGGCATGTAGCCATTTAAACATTGTTATTACTAAATTGCTGTTTGGAATTTTTCGAATAACTTTCGAAGTTTTTATAGTACTATCACGTGGTTGGTATCAAAATGTTCAAAAGAAAATGAGGAACAACATATATTTTTTTCGAAAATTCGAAAAAATAGAAGATTAACACCCCTGTGACCCCTTAAGATTTTGACTACATGTATAAATTATACACTTATATTTAAATATATTAATTAGTTTTTTCAAAAACAAACATTCAATTGAGCGAGCAAATATGATTATTATGAATTTATTGAAAATTGTCATTTTGTTATGAAATCTGCTTAAAAATATTTCAAAAATGCCACTTTAGTATACACAATTGCATTTAAGAAACATAGTACATGCATGCATATAATTTACAAAATTTAAAAAATTATTTAGAAAACCATTTTTATAAAAAAGTCTTACCTTGTAAGAGTATAATCTTTTTTCTTTTCCATGACAGATTGTCTTCATTCTGACTTATGCAGTTATTAAATTAAGATTCATTACGAATATATTTCTCACCTGGTAACAATCATATATCCTAATTTGTTTTTTTTTAAACTTTACTTAAACATGCGAAGATTTATTAATCATCAAGAATAACTAACTATAAATAAATTTCAACTTAGGAAAAGACCTAAATTTCAGTAAAAAGGACTTCATTATGTATAACAATTTCTAAAACCCGCATGAAAATCTGAAATTGCCTCCAAAAATTTTTAGCAAATCTAACCGTTGCAGTTATACAATTATCTAAAGTTAATTTGGGTATTAAAAAATAAAAATTAATCTAGGCTTTGGAACTTTTCCAAAAATTTAAAAAGGCAATGTTTGCATTTCTATCTGTCAAAATGGGCGTGTTAAATCAGCTGATTAATTTTTAAAAATCATTTTAAAATACTTCTAATTCCTATAAGGGCGTGTATGGTATATCATTGGAAAGGTCTTGATTTGGATATTTTAGAAATATCAAAAACTTAAAATCGATTTCTGAAAGGCTGTACCCGACTGTCTGACCTTAACCCACTTGATGCGTATCCCGTGATTTCCACGGGCAAAACACGCGTAGCAAATGTAGCACTTTTCAGTGAGAGGGTTAATCACTGCCACAAGTGGGATAAAAGCAGAGTTGCTGGTTTAATTTCTGAGTCGGGATTTGACGAAAAATGTTTCGTCTAGCTTTCACTCTCCATAAAAACAAAAATGTTAATCACACTCTCAGAATAGTTTCTTAATAATTGGCCATTTTAGTTAAAATTCCATAACGGTACAACACTTGCTTTTTTCTATGCATAACAATCAGAGATAATATATATATATATATATATATATATATATATATATATATATATATATATATATATATATATTATACTTGCAGAACACCTTCATTTTAAAAACACCTCTGTAAATACCTTCCATCACTTCAAACAAGAGTATGCCTACGCATCCGTCAACAAACAAGTAAAGTTTCTTTAAGCTCTCAGAATAGGACTAAATGCCTGACTCGGTGTCAAACTTATCGTCACTTGACCAAAAAAATGGTTTTGAGTAGGCGTTACTTTTTGGGCACCCAGACCGTAAAACAGTCCTCAGTTCCATGCCTGGATAGTCTGCGATGTTGGGCATGACGGGAGTGGGGTTTTTACATTCTGCTGAGTGGCATGACGGTGATTGGTCGATCGATGGGATTCGGGAAGCGTGGCCTTGGTTCTTCGTCCCAGCAAAAAATTAGTCATGAAATTTTGTTTGGGGGAGTTTAGAGGCTTCTCACTGATTGGTTGCTGGGTGAAGTGAACAGAGACTTCTATTGGTTACCCTGGGATTCGGGATATAGAAATTGGGGAATTTCACTTTTCCTTAAAATTTAGCTTACTATGATGCAATAAAAAATTTGTTGTATGAAATTGAAAAAATTTAAAGCGAATTATGATAATCAAGAAGAATACTTCTTGGTCTTCTAGAATTATCATTGAGAGTATAAGGAATTAAATTGAGAAAAAAAAATGGTTTTCTTATTATTCCCAAATTTATTTGTGAAGTAATGATGAATGTGGAAGAGGGCGGTATGCTATTGTTTTTCTCTGTTTATATTTATTTATGAGCCGGCTAGGTGGCATATTTGGTTGGTCGCTGGCCTTCTGTATCTAAGGTTGCGGTTCGAGCCCGGCCCAAGTCAGTGGATTTTCATGATGCAGAAAATTGACAGCGACCATGTTGTATGATTACACGGCATGTAAAAGTTCTCTAGAGTGTATGTTTGGCTTGGATTCTCTCGGCAAAAATAATTCCCAGTACGGATTCGCATAGTCAGAGCTCAGGTGTCCCCCTCTAGGGAAAAAACTGGGCATTAAAATTACCTGCGTCGATTGGTATCCACCTATAGGGTGCTGCACTGAAAGATATACCAGCTTCGGGGAACGTACTAGGTACAATGATAAAAACCAATTCACCGCCCACTAGAAATTAAAAAAAAAATGTTTATATATTCATGCCTGGAGTATTGAAACTGAAGGTGTAATTCATTTCCCATGTTAAAATGAAATTGTTATTTAAGTGAATACATTGTTCTTTTTCTTTTTATTTTGCTTGTTATCTTTAGAGAAATCAGCTCCTCACAAAATAAAAAAGAAAAGGAAATGTGTGTGTGTGTTTGACCACACGATAGAAGTGAAAACATCTGCTTTATTTTGGGCAAGAAAATTAAATTGGGATGTACTTCGTTTTCTTTCATAACATTATCGCACGCCGGCGTTAAGTAGTTCATTTGTCGTACCCATTCAAAGGTGGATTCCTTTATTTCATTCATTTTCTGTTAAGTGCATTTTTTTAAATATTTATGTCTTCTTATATATTTAAATATCAGATTTTAATGCCAATGTCTAATTAATTAAAATATTTACACATTACTTACTGATGCAGATTATATTTATATAATATACATGTTCATCTGTTACTCACTCACCGTTGAAGCAATTCCAGCGTTAAAGATTACTCGCTAAGTTGGCAACCCTGATTTCCCACGTGCCATACGAGCTGAATTGGTGGCAACCAAGAGCTTTCTTTCAAAAAGACACAAGCAAGATAAAGTGAAACATGCTATTTGTCGATCATCCAAGGGAAATAAAACTACAATAACTTGAACAAAATGTAACAGATTTGCCTATAAATATCTTTCTTGTAGCGTGAGCGAAAAGTATCTGTGATGTGTGTCCTTCATGAAAATCACGCGCATTTGAAACATTAGTTCAGTTTGCTTTGATGTTTTCTATTATTATCATTGAAAAATTGAAAAGTCCTCAAAAGTAGATGAGTATGCTTTCTCTTAGTTAAATTATTTACTGAAATTACTATTTTTTTGATATGCAATAAAAATAATTATAAAAAGAAAGGATTGGGGTGACTCAGTCACCTCATGTGACTACTAACACTACTATCGAGTTTGTGCCTTCTCTTTATGAAATGTTCCCTTTGGGAAATAAAGTATGTTTGTATACATATTATACATTTATAGCCATTATAAATATACACTGGTGTCCAAAAGTTCAGCATAAATCATAAAAAGCGAAAAACAATGAGTAAATATTCGTAAAATTATTCCAACCTTCTTGCGGATATTAATTGGGCGAAGAAAAAAATTGGGTTTATGCAAAACTTTTCAGTCGACTACGTCCTGCGCGAAACACCGGCGCATGTCGGAACGCGGTGAAACCAATTCACGTAGCATAGGTAGCTCAGACAAGTTTCATGCAACCGCTGTGCGAAGGAACGTTGTTAACCATCAAACTAGGTGAATGATGGCGCAAAGACGCCAATTGGGCATGTTTCGAAAGGAAGAATCACTGGAATGCTGGAATCCTAACGATCACAAAACGAAGTGCCTCGAATTCTGAATGTGGACCACTCTGTGATCTCAAGACTGTGGCAGAGGTTTCAAAGAACGGGAGATGTTACTCGACAACCAGTATCAGGTCGACCAAGAGTCAAAACCCCTCGCCAAGACCGATATCTGGTAATAAGTGCGCGACGTCAGAGGGGCAGTACTGCCAGAGTACTGGGTTCGAAGCTCACAGTCGCCACAGGAATACGAATTTCGAGACAAACTGTTTAGAAGAGACTCAATCATGCTGGTTTGTATGCCAGAAGACCAGAAGTTTGCATCCCCCTCTCGTTTGCTTATAACCACGCTCGTTTGAACTGGAATTTGAAACATCATTAGAGTGTGGGAGAGTGGGCCAATGTGATGTTCAGTGACGAGTCTCGGTTTAGTCTGAGTAGTGATTCTCGGCGGGTAACGATATGGAGAGAACGTGGAACACGTTTTGAACCAAGAAATATAATGGAAAGACATTCTTTTCCATCAAGGGGAGTAATGGCAAGGGCAGGCATCATGATGGACGGCCGCACAGACCTCCATTTCTTTGACACGGGGTCTATGACTGCTCAAAGATACAGAGACGAAGTTCTTGAGCCTTATGTTTGCTTGTTTTGAGGTGCTGTTGGTCTTAACTTCATATTCATGAATGATAATGCGTCATGTCCCCGAGTGGTGATGATTGATGACTTCCTTGAAACGGAGAAAAATCCAGCACATGTCGTGGCCTGTGAACTCTCCTGATTTAAATCTTATCGAGCATGTATAGGATATGTTTGGGGAGAAAAATAGCAGCCCTTTCGCACCCAACAAGCTCCCTTACAGAACTGAAGAGAGCTCTTCAAGAGGTTTGGAACCGTTTGAGTCCACAACTCATTCATCATCTCATAGCAAGTATGGTAAATCGCTGTGTAACGTGACTGGCTGTCAGAGGTGACCACACGCCTTATTAAACGGCAGCATCAATATTTTATTTAATGTATTCTTTCATTTTTTTTTAAAGTGCGAACCCTTGTTATGCTCAGTTTTCTTTCAAACTGCTATTTTTGACAGTAAAATAAATTATTATCATTCTTTTGATTTGCTTCCTTATTTTATAACCATTTTACACTAGCATATCACGTTTCCTGCCATTCTGATTTACAGTTCCTTCTTTATTCACATAAATATCAATTATGCTTAACTTTTGGACACCAGTATATATATATATATATATATATATATATATATATATATATATATATATATATATATATATATATATATATATATTTAAATATATAAAAACAATCACAATTATCAATTGAAAAATTGAAATATATGAATCCTATAATACCAAAACACTTCAGAATATCAATGGCGAATATAAAAGATAATATCCCATCGTTTTCAAACAAAATTAAAAAATTATAAAAAAAAATAAAAATTTATAAGATATCCAAGTGCAATCTCGGACTTAGGACCGATAAGTGGGGTTAAACTAGTTTGATGGCGCCAACCTTCCCCCTATTGCAACTTGGTAAGTTAATTGGAAAATATCCAAATTTCGAAAAAAAAATTAAAAATTAAAAAGTTAAAATAAACCATTATACTTTAAATTAAAAAGTTAAAATTAAATCATTATACTTGAAAAATAAAACTATTCGCCATTGCATTCTGAAAGATATTACAATATTAAAATTTAAAAACAATTTTAAAATTTAAAAACAATTTAGTGCATAATATAAGTGAACCATCAAACGCCCAAGATGATGCACCCATCTTTAAAATAGTTGTATAGGTAGAAAAAATAAATATTTGAGATCCGAAAGTACAAATCAAAAAAATATTTGAGATCCGAAAGTTAAAATTAAAAAATATCTAAAATCAAAAAGTTCAAACAAAAAATCCGAAAGTTCAAACTAAAAAATCCGAAAGTACAAGCTAAAAAATCTGAAAGTTCAAGCTAAAAAATCTGATATAGTTCAAGCTAAAAAATCTGAAAGTTCAAGCCTAAAAATCTGAAAGTTCAAGCTAAAAAATCCGAAAGTTCAAACTAAAAAATCCGAAAGTTCAAACTAAAAATTTCTAAAAACCGAATGTTCACATTAAAAACACAATATATTCACAAATGAATAGAGTAAATCATTAAAAACTCACCAAAGATTATCCCATCAAGAATACTATTCATTTCTTATAGCATTTCATATTTTGCTATAACATCTAACCAATGTCATGTCAATCCAAACGATTATTGATCCATTACTAGAGTTTGACCACTTGGCATTAAATGCAAACCAGACCACATGTAAAAAACTTGCTTGATTGATTGGTCATAAATGTGTGATTGGACATAAATGTTTAATTGGCAATAAATAATTTTAAAGTGTAGTCGTGTAAATATTGTTCTAAGTGTGTGTGTATTAAAATGTATCCTTTTTTTGTGTGGAATGCACAAATTATTCACAGCTGGACCACTAACAAGCTGACTTTGTGGACCTAATGTTGTGTGGTGGATTTGTGCATTTACGAGTTTAAAAATATTTTTAAGAAATATTTCTGATCTATATATTTTCTCAAGAAGTTGATGGGATAATCATTTTGTATGCAACATAATATAAATTTCTGGATATTTTTGAATTTATCAATATTGTGCGTAGTTAAATTATTATTTCTCATCAGAAAATTTTAAATTATATTTCTAAATACTGATATATGTAGACAACTATTGAAGTTTGGTATCTTTATGACACTGAATTTAAATGCTTCCCTTTTATCATATATATTGCTATATAATTTGTTGTCAATAATAGTTAAATCCAAATCTAAAAATTCAACTTTGAGTTAAAATTCGTCTGTATTAATTTTAGGTGTTCCGGATAAAAATTAATGTTAGGTTTAAATTCCCTATCATGACCTATAACAATTAAGTCATCTATGTATCTTAATAAGAGGCAAGAGGGTTCCTTTCTTTGAATTGATTCATAATGGTGTAAATACAGGTTAGCGAGACTATTACTGGCTGGGCCACCCTGAGGCAATCCTTTGATTTGTTTATAAAGTTTGTTCTCAAAAATAATGAAGTTCTCCTGTTTTACAAAACGAATATATATATATATATATATATTAGAAACTGGTTATGATATTGGGACAACATCCCTCAAATTGACTTTTTTTATCAGTTAAAGCAGTGTTTCCCAAAATACATACCCCAGGGGTCTATGAAAGCATGCAAGGAGTCCCCGCCAGCAAAACAAATAATTTGAAGGTCCATGAAGTGTAAATATGGGTTTATGATAGTGGCTCTCATTAAATCAGGTTGTGACTTTTATCTTTTAAAAAAAATTGATCTTTTGTTAACCAGATTTTATACCAATTTAACTGATTTATTTACTAACTTTAGAGAGGTTAATTTGTGGTTACAAGGTAACAGCAAACATTTTACTAAGACAAGGACCATTTCAGCATTTCTTTCCAGAATTAAGCTAAAGAAGTATAATATTGGACATCGCGAATTTTTTGAATTTGTTACGGGCAATCTGTCAGTACTTTTTAACCTACGTTCTATATTTAAATGCCCTGTACTCAGATTTTGAAACTAGGTTTGTGATTTTTTTATAGTGATACCTCAGTAGATAATGAATTCATACACTCACATTGAAAAAAATATGTGATGTTACAATAGGCACTGAACAGAATAGACCCTAACGAAGACTTTGCAATAAAGTTTCGAAACATATATACGCAATTTTGGCTTAAAAAACGTACCTGTTATTTGTCACGAACTGTGGAGTATCATGAGAAAGATTTTAATTGCTTTTCCAAGTGAGAGGGAGTTTCAGAGAGTTTGTCAATCTGAAAAAAACAAAAGGAAGGGGAAAAACTGGACACTTACTAACCAAATAGAATTAGGGGTAAACCTGGTTAGATTGATATTAAATATTGAAAATTTGTTATTGAAGCACTAAATTATTCCTTTTGTTTAAAATCATTTATTTGTTTCAGTTATTTTGTGTAATAATTTTATTTTATTCATTAACATGTGTTTTTTTAAATTTTAAATGCTATACTTCTCTTCAGTTAGAAATACAATTTTTTTAAAATAAGTATCAGTACCAGCTGTCTAAAAGGCATTTAAGTTAATAAATTGGCAAAAATTTAACATTAGGTAATCAGGGGTCTACCCGAACCCACAAAAACCATGGCAAGGGTTCTATGAGACAAAAAAGTTGTGGAACCTCTGAGTTAAAGAAATATTGTTTTACTAATTTAACAGCTATTTGTTTATTTGTAAATAAAATGTGAAAAATAAAAGAAAGTATTTAAATGTAAAGAAAGAACAGATTAACACACTTTTGCTCGTAAAGTTGCAAACATTGAGCTATGAATGAATTTTTTTAGAAATATAAAGGTCCGTATTTTTTTACATGAATTTTAATTAAGTGTGCTGAA
This sequence comes from Trichonephila clavipes, assembly GCA_019973935.1. NCBI lineage: Eukaryota > Metazoa > Arthropoda > Arachnida > Araneae > Nephilidae > Trichonephila > Trichonephila clavipes. Next base: position 234,133 of record BMAU01005831.1, read on the forward strand.
GATGATTCTCAAAATCTTAAAAAAAGAAATTCAAATTCACTTTGTTTGTTGTATGAGAATTAAGTTAAAGGGTTTCATGAAATTCCTTCCTTTTCTCTTTTCCGAAAAACATAAAAAATTGTGAATAACTAATGTTCTCTTTAGCGTGCAGAAGGCTGTAATAAAAAATGAACGCATCAAAGTAGTCGTAAACATAGCAGCATCAGCCTTAACAGATTCGAGAATTGAAATGCAAAGATCCACTTATCATAAGAAAAGAAAAAGGAGGAAACAAATCTATGACAAAAGAGAACAATTCAAACTGTTGCCATTCTTTCTGTCTCTTATGAGAAGATTTTTAAAAGGTCTTACTCCTATGGCGCCTTTTTTTCTGTGCGATGTTTAACGGAAGAGTTGAAATCAAAAGTACTCGTTCCAGACAAAAGATTTTATTGCTCTTTTCTGAAATTAGAAGAAGAATCATAAAAAGAGGAATCCTAATTTTATACGGTTTTTGATATGAACACATTTCATGCGCTCGTAATGTTTACTCTTTCTTCTACTGTACAATACGATGAGAAGAACGGGGAAAGTAATATTTTACTCTAACTGCACAAATTATATTTGAAAGTAAATAAAGAAATTGTGATACATAAGTAAACAATATAATAAACTTAGAGATAGAATAATGTAATGTTAACAAACAATGTAAAAATAACCACAAAATAAAATCCAACGTTCTTTCCTATGAATATTCAATTGCGAAAGGGAAGATATGAATAAAATCAAACGGTGCACTATTTGCTAACTAAACAACTCATTTTCTGTATTCATATTGTTAGCTTTCTTATTCTAATTTTTGACACACTGTGACGAGTTATACGTGAAACCTATTATTTAATCTTAGCTCATATTTTGTATTTTTATATAAACGCTGCACTTCACGCGTGAAAAAAAAACAACCTTAACTTCACGTGCATGATATATCATACCCAAGGGTGCTCACATTCTGTTTTTACCGTAAAATGTGCATACAAAGGTGTAAAAGGAAGAAAAGTTGGAAATACAATATGTTTTATTTACATTCCCTTATTCCTCGACGCGAGGGTGAGTGCGATGTCTTCACTGGATCTTAATTTTTTTTTCAATTTCCTACAAGTATTTCTTGTTGACTTCTACATTGTTTACATTATTCTGTAAATCGAAATCCAAAACACTTCAGAAATTAGCTTCTGGATCGATATTTAGTAGGTGGTACCTGAATACTTAACAAAATACTTTGATCATTTGAGCATTTACTGTTGCAACGTTCAACAACATAAGAAATATTGTCATAGGCTAATAATTAGATTTTCTACGATTGAATAGGATGTGGTCATTTTGTCAAGGACGATAATTAATCCCTCAGTTAAATTATCTGGATGGATTTCAGTAGAAGAATCATACTTGCTGTTATTTTCTTCATTATTCGATTCTTCCTCATCATCCCCACAAAGAGACTTTCTTCATTCGAAAATGCAATTGTATTATATCTATTAAATACTGTAACTATTAAATTACTTAAATATCGCATTTCTTCAGTATAACTACAATAATACGCCATTACACAAAAATGATTTTAAAGCGTGCCTATTCATTTAGAACTGTAATGGTGATTCACGCGTAAGGTACGACATACCCGAAGAGGTGGCATCCAAAAATATATATTTATAATTCACCTATAAGCTAAGAAGCCTCAAAGGATATGGCATCCCCTACACGAGAAACTATCCATTTTCCGAGAAATGTTTAGAGCGAGTTTGGAAAAACTTAGGCCGGGGGTACGATATATTCTAAGCGTGAAGTGTTGGGTTAAAAGTAAATAAAAATAATGTAAAAATCTTGAAATTTACGAAAATAAATAAATAAATAAAATAAGGTGTTATATATAAGGTTATAATGCAAAAAAAAATATTAATAAGAAATGTGAAGAATAACAAAGCAGAAGGAATTCGAAGAAAATAATGGACAAAGAATAAGAGAGTGTGATATATTTTTTTTAACATTTTAAGGGAAAAACAAGGAAGAAAAATTAAGGATTTTTGTTAAGTAATATGTATTCGTCTTATTAATAGGGCTGAAATATTCTTCAGTTCATGGTCACGAATTTATGTCCGGCGGGGCATGAGTTCGAGCTTTAGTGCTTCGGTAGACACATCGCGGGAAGGAGCTGATACACGTTAAATTAGTTAAGGTTTAAAATTCTCTCATCGGGGTAGTGTGGTAATTTGACGAGGTTAGTACCAAGATATGCGTCTTCCTCATTTCAAAATTATGAGTGAGCAAATATTAACGTCACACTGTTCAGGTACACGAGGGACTGTAATGACAGATTTCGTCATTTTGAAACATGGTGACGAGGATGACGCCTGAGCTGGCTCTCCGTCTCCTAACTACCACACCACACACACCGACGGGAAGACGTTTGAGCTCTCGAGAGAGTTAATGTGCATCGCGCAACAAGGCGGGTCTTTAGTGGTATCAAAATTACGTACTCTAACATTAATAGTTATATTATAGTGCAATGTTAGAGGCCACGGTAAGGTAACGTACTCGTGGCTTGCGTGTCATGAGTTCGAACCTAGTACCACTCAATGCGATGCTGATGAAAGCTCTCTCACTTACCTTCTTACGCTCGTATTCACCGCTAACCTAACCCAGCGATGAAACCTGGAATTAAGTACGCGGCAGTCAACCCCCGGTTAGAACTTCAATTCACAGCTCTTTTTCGACATCTAGTTACTTGACTCTGGGTTTCTTAACCTGGGTTCACTGGTCGATTCCCATTGGTCGAAATAAACCCCGTGACTTCCGGCTCGAGCTACAATTTCTATATTCGCCTCGTGCCAGCTTGTTTTTAACCTCGAGTATCGCTACCTGTTTAAAATGAATGCCAACAGAATTTATTTTACGCAGTACGAAAAAGAGTTGGTGTTGGCTTTTTGATGAAGCCGCACTTATATATAATAGAATGTAGGGAAACAAATGTTTTTAGTAGCACAAAAAAATGAAGCGTATATTGAAATAACGTGGGAATTCAGTGACACTGACGGAGTGGTGAATCCGCGAAAACCACAACAGATCCGTCAGTGTTATTTAAATTTAAAAAAGAAAATGACAAAGAAAAGTGTATATTGTTTTGCGGCAAGAAAACGCAAACGGAAACACTCGAAAAATCGCTTACTGCGTGTTGACGCCTGCGTAATGATGACTGCGAGTATGACGTATGCGTGAAGATGCCTGCGTGCGCACCTGCCAGCCGGATGATATATTCGGAGAAGCTGAAGGATTTCAGCATTGCTGAGGTGGGTAATATCTACTTTACATCGAAACCCACAGTAACTTATGTTACCTTTTTGTTTTTATTAAAATTTTAGTCGAAAAGACTTGGTCCGTTAAATTATTTAAACTCGTGACACTCACGAACACTGCGCATGTGCGGATAAAACTAATCCGGCTGTGACCCTGGGTTAGGATTTTTTAACTTGAACCGGAGTTAAGTTATTAACTTGCGATGGTGAATAGCGTTTTCGGCGAAACCCAGGTTTCCTTCCTCTAACCGGAGGTCAGGTTAGCGGTGAATATGGGCGTTAGTCAATCTCTTTTTTAAGAAGGAAGAATTTTCCTTTTAGAAGAGCAAATGCTTCAATTGTCTTTCTTACTTACGATTGCTGAATGCCAAATTCATGATCAGGAAGTAACTCCTACGTTTTTATAGCATTACATAGTGAAAACATTACTGTGCACTTAATTCTAATCTATTTCTTGGGCCGCGGTAGCCCAGTGGTTAAGGTATCCAACCATGGCAGGCATGTCATGAGTTCGATCCCAGTACCACTAAAGACCCGCCGTGTAGGGCAGCGATGCACGTTAAATCTGTCAAGAGCTGAAACGTCCTCCCGTTGGTGTGGTGTGGTAGTTAGGAGAGGGAGGTGCCAGCTCAGGTGTCGTCCACGTCACTTCACCATGGTTCAAAATTACGTGGTCCGTCGCCAAAAGCCCTCGTGTAGCTGAACAGTGCGACGTTAATATTAACTCACTCACTCACTAATCTATTTCTTATTATTGTGTAGTTTTCTGGAGAAAATAGTTATATATATATATAAAAAATCTTTTCAAAAGCCTTCATTCAATGTAGCAAAGGAAATTGATTAAAGTTTTCCTTTTACTAAAGTTTTTCGTTCTACCTAATTTATTTGTAACATATATTTGAAAGGTCGACTTCTATGACGAAAGGTGGGCCGGAAATGAAAGCTCTCCTGAAAGTAGGCCATCGAAAAACAAGTCATAAAATCTCGTCATTGTATCCAACCGGAATTTTTTTCGAAATATATACAAATCTAATAAATTAAGTCACTGAGATTTTTTATTTATGGCTTGCCTTTTGGAACGGAAATTTCTAAATTTAGCCTCCGTTTGACGAAATATCTCCTAGCGCACTCTTTTAAAGAATTTAATTTTTTTTGTTGTTACTAATGCCAACTGGTTGACAAAGTCAGATGGAGGCCTGTGAAATTCCTCACGGCTAAGGGATACATTTTTACGCCTGTCGTTATCCCTAGCATTGAGTACCATGCAGATGACAGAACGATTTAGCTCTGTTCCACCCCAATGTTGAGGGAGAAAAACCTGGGAGTGGCCAGGGGCCTGCCACATCTCTTCCCCAGTCTCACGAGAGGACTTGCGGCCTGACGGTTATTTAGAGTACCCCCCATGCCACAAAAACACCAAACATTTGCAAATACCCATGAAACCCGAGATTCAAACTCAGTCCCAACGGAACGCAGTCAGCGTCGCTAACCACTATACTGGATGGGTGACTCAATTTTTTGTTATTGATGCAAATTTCCCCAATCACTACGTTCGAGTTATTGTATGCATCTGACTAATTTCATGGTTGGAATATTTCTCGTGAGAAACGTAAATTTAAATATTGCGCTCAAGTATACAAGGTGTCCCAGGATTATTGGGACAAACATTAAAGGTAGGTAAGGGAGATCACACAAGGATTCAGGTTTGAATTGCAACCAATGGCCGAAAACGTCATCGTTCGGCGATCGGAGATGTTGTTCACAAGGTCAAATGTGTAAGTAAACCAGCATTACCAGTCATATGAACTGTCATCGCCAAAAGAGAAGTATGGAACATTATACGGAGGGAAGTACTCGAGCAGCAGAGTGATTGCATCGTGAAAGGTACCGACAGAGAGATTTAATGGATCACCGAATGTTTAATAATTTTCATCAGAATTTGGGTGAATATGGATCATTATGTGGTGATAGGTATAGTTAAGGCGAGTGAAAAATGAATCGTTCCCAGCATTGGACAAAATCCATTGGATATCGTTCGAAGAAATTGGAGTACCAGCGTACGAGCCGCTGCTACTGCCGTAGGACGGTCCAGTAGATGTTATCAGGTTTTGCAAATTGAAGGCTTATACCTATATTATCTTCAAATAATACTCTCACTATTTCCCACATACCATTCTGCGCATGTGAATTTTGCAAGGTGATACTTCGACCAATGTAACCGAAAAGAGCATTTCCCATCCTACTCTTGATATACAAATGAGGCGTACATTATTCAAGATGGTGTGCTCAACCACCCCAAGGCGCATTTATAGGTCGCTTTTCAGAGCAAGTGCCTGCTGTTCGTGCTTTTCCATCTTCCAAAACATAAATCAGGGGCATTTATACCAGCTCAGTGTTCGTAAACTTTTCTTACTCCTCTGGCGGCGATGGTAACTATAATGATTCCAATAATCTTGAGCACAACGCTACCTGGTTTGAACAAAACCGTTTATGGCCATGGGTTTGCTATGCAAATCTGAATTACTGTGAAATCCCTTACCTCCACTAAGGTTTCATTCTAATCAATTGGCACGGGCACAGAATTAAAAACATGAGTTATAAATTTTAATTATTAAGGTACATTTTAAAGAAAAAACATTTAAAGAAAACCACTCAATTCAACTAGTAACACTCAGGACATGACTTCCCTCCTTCGTACCCAAAGACAGAATGCCTTCTTTTCTAACCCCAAAGGGGGAAAGGGCTATTCATTTTCTTTTTCAGCTGGCGCTCCCTTAAGCAGGTGGTGTTGGATACTTCAACTCTATCCCAAATGGGGGAAAACTGACCATTCCCCTTAGCAGGTGCTGATGGACCTTCCACTTCATTTGCTATACTTGATCCTATAACCAAATATAAATAAATATTTTGTTTGTTTTGCTGTAATCACACGATGAGAGATTTTTATTAGGTTTCTTTTAACCTAAACTATTACTTTAGCTGTCGTTTGAACTTACTGGTATGGTTATCTCTGTTAATTTTTTTAGGGAAGTTGTAAATAATATATTTCTGTTTCTCCTTTTTACATGCGAAGGAGTTTCATGATATATGGCTAAGCATATTTTGTGTGCACTTTAAAGAATTATTTGGCCAAGATTTACTTTTATGAGTATTCTGAAATATATAATGCATAATGAAAAACTTTGAACACAATTCCATTTAGAACTAATATCCATATCTTTATATTGAATACATTGAATTGAATGTTAGCGAAAAGTGTCTGTGATTTGTGTCCTTTATTAAAGTCACGCACATTTTCAACAATTTAGTTCAGTTTTATTGGAATTCTTCTCAAATTATCAAAGTCAGATTGGAAAGTCCTTGAAATAGGTAAGTATATTTTCTCTTAGATAAATTATTCACTGTAATAGCTATTTTTATCGTGGATAATAAAAGTAATTATGAAAAAAGGATTGAGGTGGAAATTCAGTCTCTCTGCGCGACCATTAACGTTAGAATGGATTGTGCACCCCTGCTCAGGGGCTAAGAAATTTTGAAAGTTATTGCTTTAAATATTAAAAAAAGTACAATTATTCTTCAACGCAATTTTACATTATTTATCATTATTTAACATTAATTATAAATGCTAATTCTGTGAGGCTTAAAATTGCAGTTTGTTGAAAACAATTTATCATATGAGCATTCATTTCAAAAAATCATTATACATCTTTCTATACATTATCATGCACTTGGGTTTACTCTCCTTACAATTATTATCCTTACTATTATATCCAGAATAATGCATTACTTTTTTTAAAAAAATAAACTCGTGTGAAGAGTGGGTACTTCAGTCAGTATAAGAACAAGTTTAATAATTATTAGTGACTTCCATGGGCTTGTCTTGCAGAGCAAAATTTTTCAAAGGAAGACTTAATATTAGAAAGTTAGACTCTGAGTTCTTTTTCGATATTTAGCTGTCATCTATGCTTTGTCTTCAAAGCAGCCACAGCAGAAAATCCGGTTTCACAAAGGAAGGATGTTGAAAATAGTAATAGTATACGAAATGCTTTTGTTTTCAGTGCAGAAAATCCATCGTCAACCTCTGCCCAAAATTCAAAGATATATTTATTTGAAAATTGCCTTTCAACTATATATGCCACTGGATGTGAAATCTATTAAAATTTCTTCTTCTGCAGTTGAGAGCCCTTCTGAAGTATTGTGAAATGAATCCCTAACACACTCGTATCTTGCTATCAAGTTTGCCTCAGCAAGAAAATACTTTTTAAAAGCCCATGCCAACATGACTAAATGATTTTCTATGGTTTTAAAAACCACTTCCGCGTGTTTTTCTTCAGATATGTAAGTTTTAACACATATTAAGTATACATGTAAGTTTTACACATGGTTTTTGAGTAATAGTAATAGTAAATCTCCAAAATTTAAGTATTCTTCACAATATGTCCTTGATTTAATTTTCGGAACCATGCTCTTATGTGTACCTGTTGATAATTTATTAGCATCGAATGTTCTCTACGACTTTAAAATATATCTATGATTTTGTTTTAATCAACTGCCATAAACACTTAATACTGTGATTTACAACTAATGCGTAAATTATAAAATATACATTAAAGACAGATTCGGTAGCTATAGAAGTATCGACTCGACCAAAACTGAATGGAATTGTACCAGGTACAGCTTTTTTACATGTTTTGCGCAGACGTCCGATAGATTGCCCAGACTCACGCAAACGTTCGCCAGAATTTTTGCCATATGTGATGAATATGATATAAAGCAACATAGACTAGACTAATTTTTAATGATATTTGGATGATGAAGGGAATAAATCTTTAATTAAATATGTTGAAATCTGTTCTAATTTAAAAATTAGAGAAAGAAAAATGGCATTATATAACTATCCTATTACTTAAAAGTAATTTACTTAAAATATATATATTACTTAAAACTAACATTTACAAAACTCAACACTAATATTGTGAAGTTGTAGGGTTTATAATTAAGAATGTATTGTAGTTTTAGAGTCAAAGTGCGTTAGTATTGCATTCAATATATAATTATTGTATAAGGGGGGACGCAATAAAAATTAGGATTGAAAATTGGGTCGCCAGTACTGAATATTTGAGAAGCACTGGTATAATATTAGAAATCTCTCTCGTTTTACATTACAGGGAGTTGCAAGCAGAAACTCCTACCTGATTCATTTCCTTTCGGGAATCCAAAAAGGATCCTTTAAAATTTCAGGGTCTAAAAGTCACTAAGGTTTGGTTCTAATCAATGGACACGGACACAAAATTAAAAACATGACGTCTAAATTTTAAATGATAATGTTTATTTTAAAGAAGTACACTCAAAGAAAAACCCTCAATTCAAGTAGTATCACTCAGGACATGACTTCCCTTCTTCGTACCCAAAAAATGGATTGCTTTCTTTTCTAACCCCAAATGGGAAGGGGCTATTCATCCCCTTTTTCAGCTAGCGCTCCCTTAAACAGATGGTGTTGGACACTTCGACTTTATTCCAAAAGGAGGAAAACTGACCATCCTCTTTAACAGGTGGTGATGGACCCTTCCACTTCTACACCTCGTATATAAAAAGTTTGTCCCGATGATCCTGGTACAGTCTGTAGTATACCACAGAAGTAAAGGATTGTGAACTAGTGTCACGAGACATCTTTAATTATTTTTAACATGTCATTTTATTATATTTCTTGATTTAATTTATGTTAAATCATAAGCGGCAACTGTATTATTTTCGTAATCTCGAGAAATATTTGATTTGATGTTCTCTTATGAAATAAAATTATAGCATAATGTTAAGAAATTTTATTACAGATCTCTTTCCAGAGGGAAGCTTATATTATTGACTTACTCTTAAAAATTGCTTAAGTGAATACCGTTTTCCCTACACCTGTTTTCATTTTTTTTTGAGAAAAGGAAATCTATAATTTATTATTTCTTTTTATAAGGCAAATATTATGAAACTCCTACTTTTTTATTATTAAAGTTACTAAATACTAAAACAATATTCCAGAGAAAATTATAAAACAAATAGATGATTTCAAAAAACGATCTTATACACTGCTATAAAAGTGGGGGGGCAGGAAAAAAAATGAAGAAAGCATTTCAATATGCATGGACATAATACAGATAGTACAAGCTTAGCAATATACAATACAGAAAAAAAGAGAAGCGAACAACATTTGTATGGGAACTACAATTCATTGGAAGGGTATAAAGAACATAAAATGATGCTTCAGGCCAACAATTTGGTTACATGTAAATGAAAATAAACTCGTTATTTCGAAATAATGTCGGATGTTTAGTATGATCTGTGGTCCCCCCAAACTGCTAGCATGGTGGCACACCTGCTTAGCATGGATTCGATTTTATACTTTGAGGAATACTGTTCCCCTCGTTAAGAAGTGTATTATCCACGTTCCGAAGTGAAGCGAATGCAGTAATTTTTCTGAAAGTGTCGTTCGAATGAGTCCCACATAAAGTGGATAACACTTAAGTTAGAAGGACATGCTGACCATTCCATATACTTTGTATTTTATCAGACTCAGAAAAGTTCTCCCCAGGAGAAGCTGTAAGATTTCTGGAATTATCCTTAAAAGAAAAAAAATCCCTTATGGCTGAAGCTTAAGGTACTTCATGGGGTCTTGGGATCCCGTTTACATACCTTTGAGTTATCAATCTGCCATTTCAAATAATATGCAGGTCAATAAGTCCATCTATACTGATACCATCAAACCATCATCATCCTCATAAAGGGAAGACAGCCCCTTGGATGCCAGTGCCTTCCTTTGAAGTCTCCTCCACAGCGACCTCTCATTCAACTTCGTTCTCCAAGTTTTCTTAATTAACCTCATAAAATATGACTCCACTTAATCGGTCTATCTCAACCTTGGTCTTGCTCGCTTCTGAATTCCATTGATTTTGAGCTGTAATTTCTTTTTGACGATATTATCATCTGGCATTCGAATTTTATATATGCCATCTAATTCACACTACGTCCAACCAACAGCGTGGAAGACCAGTCCCCTGATATAATACCCAAGGGCAGGAAATCCAGCTATACCCCCGGACACTGGGTAACGATTTTAGTCACCTCTTACGATATGTATAAGCTACATTGTGACTATTCTTCCCACGCGGTCACCATACGGGTGACCATCAAACCACCTAGTCTGTAATGTGATCTTTCCTGAACGAATATTGGTTTATTTCAAGTGCCCTTTCTCACCATACCAAAACACGCCTGACATCAGACTCTACACGCGGGGTAGGCATTACGTCGATCGCGATCGACTGGTGGACCACCAAGATATTCTGGGGTGACCACCTGATGAATTTAGCTGTTAGTAATTATATACTGAAAATTCAAGATTGGTTGACAGTACGCAGACTAAGTCTTCTACTGACCTTAACAACGAAAACTAACTGTAGATAAAAAGTTTTATTTTTTATGTATTTTGAATTGTTTTGTAGCAAATGCATCATTTGATATTGCTATTGCGACTATTATCATTATGTTTATATTTTGTGTTTTATTTTAAATGCGATCTTAAAAGTGTAAGTATTTTTTTCGTTATTGTTATGTAGGTAAGAGCATAGTCCGTATTTATTATTAAGTTATAATAAATACCCTTTCCTTATATCACCACACCTACAACATTGGTAGTGGAACAAGAATTTTTCAGGAAAGGTGGTAGATCGAAGATCTACTATTCCTGTTTATTATACCAATACGCAGCAAAAAAAATTGTTTTGATTTTGTCGATTGCCGGGAACAAAAAACGGCAAAAAATAAATCACTAAATAAAGAATTAACAATTAATAAAAAAATTACAAACAACAAATACTTAATTACTTTTTACGCATTATATAGATGGGATTATAATAAATCGGATCAAAACAAAAACATTAAGGGCTAAGAGGGAGGGTCCAGACCCGTGGACACTTCTTCCACCCTTGAGTGCGCCACTAACACTGGGGGGACCACAATCCCTTGAAAAATTTAGAAGTAGCCCATACCCTGGAATAGTCTTCCCACCCCTGCTCTAACCTGAATCTGGACTTGTCTGTGAACAATATTAGACTCCATCCTTTGAATCCAATCTCGAAGTTCAGCAGCTCATTTTCTTCAGGTATACAGTATCTTGGTGTGTCTACTAATACACACCATTGGCCTTCATGTATAGAGACTATTCTAGTGCTTCTCAAACTTTCAATATTGGCGATCCAATCTTTAATCATAAATTTCATCACCCCCAACCATACAATAACAATGAATTGTATTCAATAATACGCTAAACCGACCACACGACTTTAAATTCGTAAGTGCCATCGGCCTATATAAACATCTCACTCAGTCAGTGAATTAATTGCCCTGGTATATGTCTTTCCAATGTACACTCATTTGAGAAGGATTTACTAATTTCAGAGAATTTGCTTATTTATTCCTTTTCCACCCTTCCCCCATACACCCCACTTGTTAAAGGGGGGCTTTGGGGAGCAAACCACCGACTTTTTAATCGGCAGTTATGGGATCAATTAGAAACTGTACAAATAGCACGATAAGTGTTAATTTTTGAATATAATTCTATATATGACAAGCCCATGGGGTCGCTTGTAATTATTAAATTGGTTCTTAGTATTGTTAAATTAATTATAAATACATTGTGCAGTACTGATATATTTGTCAGTGTAAATTTGTAGTTAATTTTTTATTGTGTCAGAATGTATTTTGTTCAGTAAATTAATAATTTTTTACTAATCATTTGTTCTTGACTTTTCAGTATGCTCGCTCACCCCTCGTAAGGTTATCACGCCCCCCACCCAGTTTGAGAAACATTGGACTATTCCGCATGAAGCCAATTTTGGATCTTTTGGTTTCAGATACTTCTTCCTTTTAACAAAAGAATCGTTCTTTGAATCTGCATTGCTTTCGCTGTTCTGTCTAGAGAAGTGATTAACAGAATATACTGGTCATTATTTACTGCTGTGGCCCTTTGGACGACATTGTCCTGTTCACGTTGTACAAGCCCTTTTTCCTAGAATCGATTCTAAATCTTGCAATGACACTCCTTGTCACTCTGATAACATCATCTTTAGCTCATTGTGTTTCCACGGATTCCAGTCTCCCAATAACACATCATGACAAGGATTCCGGTAGATCACGTTATCGTGACTTTCTCCAGTAACTTTCCAATAACAAAACACCCAAAAGGAAGAATTTTGCCTCGAAGACAACGGGAAACGAAAGCTCTTACGAACTCATCATTTCTGCATTTATATCCTTTATCTAGTTTGCATGTGAAGTTATCTTCTTTTGTTTTCTGCTACACTGTAGACCAGGGGTGACAAACTCGCAGCCCGCAGCGAACATTTTTACAGCCGGGCCAATATAATGGCAAACAATAGTATACAATATTCGAGAAAAACAATTGAAAAGTGGAGACTTAATGCACTTCCCGATGTGCAACATGAACAAATCAAGTTTAGATGATACTGCATCGCACACACACATCAAACATACACAGAAAAATTTTAAAATCTTAAAACTGAATTTGAAACAAGATTAAAAGATTTTAATTCTTTGTATTCTTTAATTCTTCATGTATAAAATATTATGCTTATGAAAATAGAAGGTATATTAATTAAAAACATTGACCTTAATTTACATTTTCGAAATAATATTTATTTTTTTAATGCGTTAAGCCTGCTTAACTAATTCAACTGAACTGTTTCTAACTACTTTACATGCTTTCACATTTAGGAGATATGTCCCAGATATGAGAGATTTCTTTTGAGGAAGCAGGTTATCAAATAGTTTAATAATTGTTTTACTATTTGCAAATTTTAATTATTAATATACTAGAAATAAATGCTATGCGTGGATATGATTATTTGCAAATATAGCTTATATCGATGTGGTTATATATTTTTTTAAATACAATATTTATTAACTATATGAAATGTAAATAAAAATATCAGTATTGTTTCTCGATTGCATCTAAATATCCCATTGACTAGTTAAGACTAGAAAATACTATTGGCTTCTGTGCATAACATAGTAATCTTTGGAAATTTAATGTACACCATCATCCTAGTATTTATGGTCGCGGTCTGATGAGCAGCTTGTCATGAGTTCGAACCCCAATGCCACTGAAAACTCCCATGCGTAGAAGCTATACATATGTCAGATAACTGGAATGTTAAAATGCTTCAAATTGTGTGCACTTTAAAAAATAGGCACTTTGCTGCATCCACAAATGCATTGTTTAAATTAACATTAACGTTTCCCTATTTAGGTACTCGATGGGATATGGCGACGGCCCTGTCATTTTGAACAATGCTCAAGAAATGAGGATGACAACTGAGCTTGTAACCCCTCCTATAACTTCCATACTACACCGACGGGAGGACGTTTAAGTCACAATATATTTAACGGGCATCAGCCCCCTCTGGACGGTGGTTTTTAGCAGTACTAGGCTAGAATTCAGGAAACGCTGACCACGAGTCTCTTACTAAATCTCATACTCAATCGCAAAATTATGGAATATTTCAGTCAATAATTACTAAATTTTAAAAGAAAATTTTCTTTTTCAAAATGTCAATTATGTCTAGATTAGAATTTATAAGTACTCAGAGT